>JABFPJ010000658.1:0-35564 GCA_022817425.1 Gryon sp. ZL-2020 | reverse complement strand
TATAATTGTTCTCACATACTATATTATATTTCTTTTCAATTAAAATCTTCCATTACATTTTTAACTGTAATAATAATATAGTAATTAATAATAAGAACGTTTAAAGTTACGTAGAACTTTTGAAATAACGAATAGTAATTCGTTAAATATCAACGAGAGTGTAAATAATAAGTGTATCAAAATTGTGATTGCTTAACTCCTAATCAATGATAACATTTTCTTCGAAATGAAATTCATGAAAATATTTTCATTGGATGATTATGAAATATGTTGGCATACAATTGCTTTTTATATACATACATACCTATATGACTTTAAATCACACATATTGAAATGAAGCGTCCAAATATTCGGCGTTTAATCAATATTTAAAAACCGTTATACCATTTATTGTTTCAATCTAACAATACAACAACTGGTTTTCAGGTATTATAATTACGATGTCATTTAATCTAAGTAAAACATTGGCCAGAATTGCTTGTAAGGTAGAAATACAAATGCCCAGAGATCCCTCACAAAATTTGACCTGCTCCATTGAGAAGATGCTTTATTTTGTTAGTCCTGAAAAAACACACGGGTTTTTCCTAATGATTCATTTCCATGCAATAATTGGATGAATCTCTGAAAATTTCGTTGCTTACTTTGTTTTAAAACATGGTTTTCTAAACGAGTTTAGATATTTAAAAAACTCTTTCTTCATAATACAAATACGATTAATAGATTAAAGCTAATCATTCGTAGTTATATTTATATTTAATATTATTTTATAAATATCATTAAGGACGATAACGTTTTTCATCGGAAGAATGTTGTATTAAGTGATTATAAGAAAATAATGAAACTTACTATTATTACCTTCATTACATGTAATAATAATAATTATTGTATTAACAGTATTTTTAGTTTAGAAAGAAAACCTCGGAATACTTTAATTAATGTTGCTAATTGAACTTGTTTGATAAAAATGACAGAAACTTAATCAGTATTAAATGTAATATATTTAACAATGTTGATAGAAATTGAAAAAAAAACTATTAGACCGATTAATTGAATAAATGATTTTGCGACATTTTGCAAGAAAAATAAATTATAAAAATAGCCGAAAAATACGTAAATCAAATAAAATATAATATCCAGGTAGAAAATGTTTTGAATGCTGAGATAATATCTGAAAATTCTACTAGCACAGATAATGCGATTATAATTTATGCCATGAAAATAATTCTATCTTTCTAGGACAATTTATGAAACAAATTTGGAATCAAAGTTGCTTGTAATTATGAAAAATAAATTTTGTTAATATGTTTAAAATAACACATTTTCGGAACATTACTTGCAATTAGTATTATTTTCAAATTATTTATAAAAATGAACTTTGTTTCAATATCATTGGCATTTGTTCTGCAAATTGTGTACTAGTTTATAATACTATTTAAACAAACATAAATGAAATGTAATTGCGTGGCTCAAGTGGCTTCGTTTACGATAAAAATATTCAGTTCAATTGTGAATTCACTGATATTGTTTTTTTAATCTTCCGACTAATTCAAATCAGTTTTTAAATTTTCCTTCATTTAATTACTTTTTAACGAATTTAAGATTAATTTACGTATCTCTTTTTTAACCAATTTTTTAAGATATGAAGAAAATAAAGTAAACAAATGAAAACATTTTTTTCTAAATGAGTAATAATGATTATAATTAATTATGTTTAAAAATGTAAATTATGTTTTTTTAGACGTTATATTTAGTTAATGTTCTCAATTACTGAAATCGGCAATACTATGATTCATTTTACAAAAGCCAACCATTCTTGGAAGTAGCAACTTTCTCTAATACTTTTTTACTATCTTAAAATTTTAATACTTTTAATTTCAACCATCTTTCAAGTACCAAAAGAAAGACTGAGTTTTTTTCCTTCAGTTTTTGCCCTAAAGTTTATTGTCTATTTTCTTTTTCATAAATAATTTTGTTGTATATAATAATATAACAACTGTTATTTTTTTCTTATTTCAAGTTCTGATCGTCAAAATATATCAACTTATTGTAAAATAAACGATTCTAATAATTCGACTTAGATATTTAAGGATCTCGACAGTTGTCTCGCATGATTGATTGAATTTTGTGGGTGAATTATGTACGGATCAATTATGCTCCGCATCTCGATGTATTGCATCGTCCCACCCATGAATTATAGTTAAGCCAATCACAGGTTGCTTTTATCAAATTATCATTCGGTTGTCAATTGATGATTCAAATTTCAAAACGATTTTCTTTGTATTTGATAAATAATATAAACCATTTTTACTATTGAATAGTAAATAATATTAATAGTATAATAATATTTTTATATAAATTTTTTAAACACGAGTCAAAACTCAAAACAATATAATCCGTATTTTTGTCATAACAAGTATTACAGTAAAATGTAAATCTTTAATTTTTCATTAAAATTTCAGAATGAAATTTCAATGGAAAAAAATTTATCACCGAAAAAGATTTGTCAAAAGTTAAAGCAAATAATAAATATTAATAATTAATTTATTTTTCATCTATTTCATAGCGGTTTATAAAAATTCTAATATTATATTTTATTTTTTAAAGAATAATTTAAACATAAGATTAATACATTTCCATACGATTGAAGTTTATAGCAAATTGTAACACAAGTAAAGGACGCTGTTTTTCGTATATTACATTCGTACTCAAAAATGCATTTTCCACACTACTATAAACAATATTATTACTCAAAGAAATTTACTTAAATATATCTTTTTTAACATATGTACAAAAAATTTTTACTTAAACGCGTATTTTTTGCGTTTCGGATGAACAAAAAAAGTGATATTTAGCATTGAACGCGGCGAATTTGGAAAGAATCGGCGCGCGCCAGTGATTGGTGATTACGGCCCTGACGCCGGCCGGTGGACTGGGAGCGTTGGGTGGCGCTGGCGTCTGTGCCGGTCGCAGCCGAAGAGGCCGACGAGGAGCCGCCGGCAAATCCGACTCGGGCTCTTAAGTTCAGTCGTGAGAGTCGGTTCGATCTGCTCGCACGCGCGCACATACATTATCATCATTTTCATACACTAACACTAATCCCGTCAATTCGACTGTGCATTTTTGTGTTTCCACAGAAAATACACAAAATCTCGCCCATTTTTGCATTTTAAACATAAAGGCAAGAAAAACAGAAAAAAGAAGAAAAAGCAGTGCTAAAAATTGAAAGAGACAGAAAAAGAATCCTGAGCGCGCGAGTTCGATTACGACAAAAAAAGGTCTCGATGATGATGAATTCGACGACGTTGGAATCGATTGTGTCGCGTGAACGTATAAATAATCGTCGATTTTACGCGAGGACCAATTGACTTGCTGCGACAAGTGTGCGAAAAAAAAAAGAAAAGTCAAAGTTACGAGCGATTGAGAAAGAAAGTGCAAAAGATAGATCGAATAGAGAGAAAGAGAGAGAGAGTAGAAAAAAGTCGAGAAAAAAAGAGGAGGATAGAATAGTTAGAATATAGGCGCGCGATTGTCGTTTGACCGTTTGTCGTCGACAGTGAGCGATCAACACGCAAACATGACAAGCATGTACGAAAGTCTGCTATTCAGCGCCGACGAAGACACCAAAAGGGATAACGCGAGTGCTAAAGTGAGCTCCGAGGTGAACAGTGAGATAGTGAACTATGATTATATGAGTTTGGATTATGACGATCTCGCCCCTGCCAATGGTGAGTTCCCAACCTAAGTCTAAAATCAATCAACACTTACTCTTTTATTACTCAATTCAATTCATAACAACAATTAACTGACAAGTTGACAGTCAAAAAAGAAACAGAGCTTAATTTGACATTTCATTCGTTTTAGGTAACTTCAATGAATTGATGAAATTAGTCATTGAAAACAATTGACATAAACAACAACAAAGTTGGCATTGTTGCGTTATTGTGTGCAATAATGTTGTGTATAATCGAGGACAGTCATTATGTGGATTGATAAAAGTATTTTTTTTTTTTTTTTTCTTGGAAAATATTTTGAAAATGAAAATAGAAATTCAAAGGAAGAAAAAAAGAGAGAAAAGCATTTTTGAGAACTTTGACATGGCAAATCAGTTGTGCTATATTGGCAATAGATAAGCTTAGTAGTTGGATGTCGCGACGCCGGCAAGATGAGACATAGGCGGTATCTCTCATTTGTCCCGTTGTATGTTCTTATTTGCGCGCGCCCGCCCTCGCGCGCGCGCGTCCACAAGATCGATCCTTTTAAAGCGGATGGACGCAAATCGACGCCGTCTATCGATTTCGCGTGAAATTGTATTTCTCGCTGCAAAAGTTGAACGCGAAGAAGAAAAAAGCAGGCAAATGTCACGGGATAAATTTGTTACAAGTTGGTGCATATGTTACAATCTGTTGACAATTGTTAGGCAACGCATCAATTGCTCGCGGTTTCGTCACTCATTGCAATCGGCCGCAATTCATGATTGGAATCTTAGATAAAGATGTATTTGTTGTATTTATTATAACTATGGGAATCGACCGGCAGATTGTCAACGATCTGTTGGCGATCTGTTGATAAGTTATTTTTCGCCAAGATTCGCCGATCATTTACAAATACACAGTGACATTGAGAAAGTTTTGTATTTGAGACAGATAAGATTTTGTTTTCCCAAACAAATTTGACGTTTTCTGAAAATGTGCCAATTCTTGAATTTTACGATTTATTTTAGTTTTATTTAATTTGTTTAATCGAGTTTAGCTTTTTATTATTATTTTTACGTTTTCATTTGATTAAATACTTGTAAATGTTTGACACTTTGGTATTGATAAGTTGTTGTTTATAGATTATATCAAACATCGGAACTGACAGTTAAACGAAATCAAAAATCAAATTTAAAACTTGATTATTTATCTGTAAAACGTGTTTTACGTTTGTTTGTAGTAACAAGTCAATCAAGTTATTCATTTTTTTTTTCTTGATGATTATTATTATTGATTTTATTATTATTTATATTATTATGATTATGTTTTTGGTGTACTTTTGTGGCTAAAGCGCGGCGTGAAATTACGGAAAAAGGACAACAATTCGTCGGCGAAAGTGGATACCGGTTTCTATTTTGACGCGTGGGCAGACAGCGAGAGATTCGCGCGGCTACGACGAGGACGCCGAGAGACAAACGCGCGCGCGCTCGCACACAACACTCTCGTTCTGCGATAGATCCGTTTGATTTCGCACGTGCCGCCGCGATTAGCTGAGTCTACTTGGAAAGTTTACTTTGCCCGCCAATGAAAGTATACGATCGCGCCATTTTTTCTCTCCTTCTAACTTTATGTCCTTCTTTCGCATTATCTATAACTTTTTACTTCAGCTATAACTATATTGTTATAGCACAATTTTCGTGTCACTTAAATATTTATATTAATAATAAGTTATTTCAAATGAAAACATTACTTTATATAATTATTGTTATCTGTATTAACTGACATTGTCAAAATTTTGAAATGTCAAACTCAAACGACTTAGAAGTTGTGTGTTATGACATTCAATAGCTTCGAAAATAAAGACAAACGCATTTTGAAATGAAGTTTATCGTCTGTGTTATTGTTTCGCTTCGTTTATATCCAAGTGAAAAATTATATAAAATACATACCGCAACTACTATTATCTTGCAACACTTTCATTGATAATTTTGCATTAGAGAAAAACTGCCGCTGAAATTACGTTTATCAACATTCAGTCAGCCTTGGCCTGTTGATTGTTCTTCCTTATTGACTATTGAAACTAAACTTAAAACATTGCCTTTTTTGTCTTCCACTTCTACGTCAAATGATAAGTTTTCATTTTAAAACTTCATTGATTGAGTTTTTGCTCATTTAAATAAACGAATCGTTGTATGTTGAATCTAAATGACAGATCATTTACAAGTTAAACGTCAAAGTATTGTAAAAGTGATATTCTTGACTGAACAAAAGAAAAACAATAATATAGAATAAATAAATGTTTTTACCTATTCATTGCTTTTTAATTTCTTTAAAACCGATTTTAAAATTTAATCTGTTAGTATGGATAAAGTTTGAATTTATTTCTTTTTTTATCTTTTTCATATTTAATCCAACCATAGTGAAACATTTTTGTACTAAAAACTCTTTTCACAGAATTCGTGAATGACATAATGTTGAGTTGATAAGAAAAATCGTTGAGATAAAGAAAAATTAAATAATGAAAAGGTAATTCAATATTTAAGATTAAATAACATTTTTGTTGTGAAGGGAGCTTACTTAAATAACATTTTTTGATTCCGTATTTACGAATGATAAAAAGTTTGACACTTTAATTCAAACGCTTCCAAACTTTGACATTTCGATGCTAATTTTAGCGAACTGCAACTAAATATAAACCTTTAACGATCGGTCGATGAATTTGATTTAAAAAAATTTATTATAATTATTATTAGTAATCAAATAAGGGGTGATGTTCGATGAAAATAAGTCAATTAAACGAAACGAATAACAATTTTGATTTCAGAGGCTTCAACATTATTGAGGCTAAAAATACGCAAGTATTTAGCATTTAATTCTAAAAGTGAATCGAATAAAGTTAATTAAGTTTTGTTTTGATTCATCTTTTCGATTAAAGTGAACTAAAATACAATTCTTATTACTGTATGTGATTAGTTTGTGTTTAATCATGCGTTAATCATTTATTTAAGTTGATTTTATTTATAGAATAATTCAACTGAAAATTAAGTAATAATCAATTTAGAAACATTCATTAAAAAAAGTAAAATTAGAAACAAAATGAAAAATAGTCAAATGGAAATGAAAAAATAAGCAATTATGATATAGGCAACGTTTGGGTTTTGGTTTGACATTGTGATGTAAATGTCGCAATTAAAAATTTCAAGTGAATAAAAGTAGTAGGGAAATGGTAGGGCCAAAAAGCTGGCCTACAAAATTCCCCTTCGTCTTTTCCTTAGGGTTTCTTTTTTCTTTTCTTCCTTTTTGTCTTCGTTGTGTGTGTGTTTTTTTCTCTCTGTCGTGGAAGCTGAAGCGGGCAATCCCTTGCGCGTCTTTTGTGTGAATTTCGATAAAGGGATGTAAAAAGAAGTAGCCCGCTACTGGGAAAAAGAAGGAGAGAAATGGCGCGCAAGTATTCGAAGCAGCCACCCGGCCAGGATAATGCGTTATTGTTTTTCTACTTACGAATGTTTTTAACGCTCCGACAAGTCGTGCGACGACAAGAGGGAACGAACCCTATTTATTTATTTAAATAATATTTCATCCGCTTCTTTTTTTAACCATGAGAAAGTACAACGTTTCGTTAGTTTCGATAATTAAGGGAATTTTTTAATTTATTTATTTGTTTCGATATTCGTTTTTATACATTTGTTCATAACCGAAAATTGGAGTAATTCCAAATATTTAACTGTGACAAATTCTGATGAATTGTGGGAAAAATACCTACAGCTACATTTTCCGGTAAAAATGAAGTTAGGGAATTCAGTAGAAGTAATCGATCATGCCTCTAGTAGAGAGAAATATACGGCATTTTTGTTTAGATGCCATTTTGTATGTTACTTGGAAATTTGGACATTAAAGTATTGAACAAATTGAAAACTTATTTAATACAAAGATTATTTATGCCTATTTAATAAAGAACTGTTATTTTGGTTCATAAAAGATTGGTTCTCTTGTCAAAACTGATTTGCCATTATAACATTGAATGCCAGTAATGAACATATTTTGTATGTAATTAAGCCCCGAATAATTACGTGATTAAAAATGTAATTCACACTATATCACAGAAATGAATTTTACTTTTATCATTGCCACAAATCAAGTCCCATATTAATTGTCCGATAAATATATGTCAAATTATAAATAATTCATAAAAATAACAACTTCAATATTAAGTATTAAATCATTACGAAATAAAATTGAAATAAACAATTAGCAATTCATCTTTCACAATCTACTAACTAATATGATTTATCATTTATTACTATAATCAATGCTCTAACTGAATTCTGAAGATATCAAATCACTTAATAACACGAATGATTGATTCTTTTGCAGATACCGAGTTGGATATATTAAGCGAGAAGCCCGGTACGTTGAGCGGGGAGCTGCATTTTGCGATGCCATCGCGCACGGACTTTCAGGAGTACGTGCGTATGCACGTGGCGTTTGAGGAAGAGAAGCGCAACGTCTGCGAGGAAGAAAGCAGCTGCGGCTGCGCGAAATACAAATACAAGAATTGTATTCATTTGTGGGAGCTCGTGAATCACGACTGCATGTGGACCGGTCTATGCGTGAACCGGGATCATCGTGACAGTAACAGTATGCTCAATCGAAAGTCCGAGTCGCGTTTTGTTGCCAAGGTATCTCCCGGCAAAAGTCTGCTCATCCCCAAACAACAGTCACAACATTCACAGCAACCACAACAACAGCCACAACAACAACAACAGCAACAACATCAACAAGAAAGCACAAAAGTACCAACAATAAATGCATCAACAACGACATTATTGTCATCAGCGCCTCAGACGAATCTCACCGGAAGCAATCCGTTCACGGACTCGTTGTCGAGCGACGGTGACTCATTGCGTCCGGATACGCCGTTGAGCAGCGACTCAGACGGAGAGCTTGATTGCTTTCAAGGTAACATCTTCAAGCACGATGATCTCTGCTTCGACAGTTTGCTCGAATGTAAGAGTGTGCCGATGTGCGAGGTGCTCAGTCCCAAGTACTATATGTCGTACAGCAGAGCCAAATGGGTCAACGACAAGAAGAAAGAGGAGGAGAAACAGCACCAGGCTGTCGAGGAAGAGCTGATGATACAGTCGCCCAAGTCTGTTAGTACGGATGATGATGATGAGGAGGAGGATGAAGATGATGACGAGGAGGAAGATGATGAGGAGGACGATGACGACCATAATAATAATATTCATAATAATATTATAAACAATAATATTATTAATAATAACAATGGCACTGGACGATTGGAGACGGAGACGGCGCAAACCACCTGCCCGGTGATATCGAAAGAACAAACATGGAAGACGACGTTGAGCGATCATTGTTATCACATAAACAAACCCGAGGAGCCGAGTTTGCCGATGATACATAAGAAGATGGATAATTTGGGCGTTCAAACGCCATCGGATTCCGGTGAGTTTGCAATTCTTGATCGATTCAATGTGCATGAGATGTGCATTTCTTTATGCAGAATTATTGAAGAAATGTTGTAAATGATCAAATGATTATTGTAATTATGCGAAGGAAAGTTGTAGTTACGAGAATATACTATTCAGTGAAAGAAATTACTTTTCTTTTTCTATGTACAACATTTGTTCAATAATTTATCAATTGTACAGTTAGTAAATTAATTACTATGTAGTTAATTGATTATAATTTAATGATATTGAACGATTTTATATCGTATGAATATTTTTCGAAACTTGGAATTCATATGAAAAGAACAAATTTAACCGCTGTAATAGTATACGTGTAAAAAATATTGGCTTAATGTGAATAATGCTTTAGTAATCAATGTTTAATCTTGCTTAATAGATAAATATAACATATGCTTGTAAATTTAAAGAAAAAAGATGTCTAACAAAACTAATAAAAGTTATTTTCTTAATATAACTTAATAAACTAAAACACTCAATAAAATTTATTTTGAGTATTATTTAAGGAAAAATGTACAAGCTTTCTATATCTTTTATCCCTCTCGATCGATTGGAAAATATGTTTAAGTTCAAATTGATCGTTCGATTGTACTAATTATTGCAAAAACCCCGTTAGCACCCACAAACGCCCAATACCGCACATAATAAATGGCTAACAGTTAAATCCGCATGATTATGCATAATTACGTTAGTTTTATCTAGTCAAATTAGATACTAAACTCGATTCAATGTGTTTAGCTTTCTATTTCATGTATTTATTACCCTTTTTAAATAATTTAATGTTATCATACGTTCATAATTAAATAATTATTATTCCATTACAAATACTCAAAAGGGTAAGAATTTGAATAAAATGATTAGAAAACGCTTTTGAAAATGTACAATTAGATAAAATGATGAAAAGATAAGGGGGTGGAGGAGGGGGGCGTAAACTGGCGCCAGCGCGCAATCGCGTCGCGAATGAAATCAGATCCACGTCGTGATGCCAAAAGCGCGTAACGTCGTCAGCGACATCGCCGTCGTGGCCTAATCATCTTCCACGAAGCGCCACGCTATATCCGCGTCTCACGATAAATAGATTCAGCCGGCACTCCCACTACGATATAGTTTGTTTCTTTGTCACACATCGCGAGCATACTGATTCACATGTCATTCGACTTATGATTCACAATTGACGTGTTTAGATCATCGTTGCATTCAACGAATGCACGCTCGCGCGTGCGGACTTGCAATTAAATGGAATTTCCGACGCCTCAATCACTTTTCTCAACTTAATTTATTACTCATCATCATTCATTACATTCCTTTTCTTTTTTTATTACCTAAATACCATTTTACAATGTTTAATGTTTTGAATAATTTTTAAGACAATTTCAAGACATTAAACATTTTAATTATTTAAAATGAAAAAATAGTACCATAAAAGT
This sequence comes from Gryon sp. ZL-2020, assembly GCA_022817425.1. Taxonomy (NCBI): domain Eukaryota; kingdom Metazoa; phylum Arthropoda; class Insecta; order Hymenoptera; family Scelionidae; genus Gryon; species Gryon sp. ZL-2020. The sequence continues at coordinate 24,953 of JABFPJ010000658.1, read as the reverse complement.
TGCAAAAATGTTAATTATTTAAAAAAAAAAGGTCAGATATCAAAAATAAGGAAAAGCAGAAAGAAACTGTAAACTAGACTTGTAGAAAGATAAAGTAAAATGCTTATTATATTCTTGTTTTAGTTTACAAGATTATCTTTGACCCAGACAGGCAAAGTAGATGAGTTTGCAGAGCAAGTTAAAGTGTCGTAACGAGTTGTACCGCCGAGTGTTTTCAACACCCGGCAAGGGTAATAACTCGGCGCTTGTGTCGCGCGCATTCTCCAGACGTAGGTGGCGCTTTGCCAAGAACGCTTTTCAATGCAGGACCAACACACAGTGAAACAGAGATAGACACAGATAAACGAATAGACCAAAAGATCAAGAACGAAAGAGACAGAGAGAAATAGAAAGACGAGGATAGCAGTATTCGCATACATTTGAAACGCAAAGAGAATACTCGGCCGGGAAACTCGAGATACGTATCGACAATACCAAAATAGTATTGTCGCGCTTTTTCGTTTTTGGATCTCTCTTTTTTTTATTTCTCCTTTTTTTGCCCTGCTTTTTCTTCTTCATTTGAAATGGTGTTGCTGCTGCTCTTCTTCTTCTCACAATACCGTTTTACTGTTGATTTTTTATATTAACCTCCCCCCTTTTCCCCCTCTTCTTTTCGTTTATTCCTCTCTTCATTGGCCCTTTTGTTGCTCGAGTTTGTCTCGAACAAAAAAGTGCAGCTTCTTTAGCGGATCATTGGACACACGTCAATTGTCCGAGTCTTTGAAAAATCCCTTCCAAAATCTTATCAATCAAACAAGCGTGTAATCTGGGAACCATTGATGAAAACCGAAACGGTCTTTTGAATTCTCTCCTCGGGGTTATCTTTATTAGACATTTCTTTGGTTCGTTTGAGTGGTTTGTTTAGCTAATCTTTCGGATGTTTGTTGAATTTCAATTGTTCGGTTCAATTTCAAAATACATTATTTTCTTAATATATATTTCTTCTTCAAAAATTAAAAAATTAAAAGAAAAATAATTGAACATATAAAATTGCAAATGTAAAATTCTGTGATGAAATAAACAATTTAAACGACCTCTTTGGCTTCCTCTTTGTATTTTTTGATATGTTAATCCTCATTTTAAAATCAAATTAGAAAATAGTCTTCGAGCAAACGAAACCTAATAATCATCAACTGACTAATCTTGATAGTCAAGTTAATGGTTAACTGATGAGATAATTCGAATAAATTAATGTTTATCGTAAATTTCGGGGAGCAAAAAACTGGAGAAGGAAGAAGAAGAAAGACAAAAAAATTTTAAGGAAAAGGCCTAATGGCGTTCGGTCATTGAGGAGACATTCTTAGTGGCGCGCGCATATATTAAGACGGCGCGGGGCGCCGATTAAATCTCACTCAAATGAAATTCACAATACGGAATTCTATTTTCTTCGTAGCCAAGTGTGTATAGTGAGCAAACGAAATTCCGCGAAATTTCGTGGCCGACCATCGGATGACACAACGCCCCGATAATCATCAAAGGCGCGCACACAATTAACATACGAAAAGAGCGAATACTTAATTAATCCAAACGCAATCGAATCGTCATTCATAACATAAATAATACCAGACAAGAATTCATTTCTTTCATTGCCAATTTCTAATCTAATGTTGATTTCACTTTTTTCAACATTAATATAATCAAATCAAAAGAATTTCACAAAATAATAATAATGATTATTTTCATTATTTGTTCATTTTTGTAAGAAAAAAAGTTTAATTGAAAAATTGGAAAGAAAATATGAAAAATAAAAAAAGAAATAGTAGCGGTTTTGTAGGTCTTATTTGGTTGTCCAGATTGGTCGGTGGATCTAGGTGAGTCGCGCGCGCGCGAAACCTAACGACTTAATATCGGCGCGACTAAAGCTGGTCGGCATTGCCAATCATGGGAGCGAAGGTTACGCCGGCGAGCGGCCCGATTCCCTAGAATCTCTAGACCATCGAGAGAGAACCGGTCCTTATGCAGGCAAACAAGAAAGTCGGGGGGAATTGTTTGTTCGCGGCGGCGGCGGCGGATCACCGAATTGGGTCTGGCAATTTGATATATCGCGTGCTACGTTTGTGCCGCCGCGTCTCGATATAGCGAAACAAAAGGGGCTAACTGCAATCCGAAACGAAGCTATTGATATTGACCGAGTTTATATCCCTTCAAATTCCAAACTTACAGTTAATTCTATTTCAGTTCAGTATTCAACGAAAATACGTTCTTTTATCATTAATAATAATAATTAAAGAAAAAAAGGGACGAATTAATTTTTCTTAGAAAAAATAAGAAGAGGAACTTGATATAATTAAAAATATAGCTTAAATTGTAATAATTGTTTCATTATTATTGACTAATTGAATAATTAATACATTTTAATTAAAGAGAAAGTAAAAAAGGACGAGAATGGAGAAACCCGAATGAAGTCGAAGGTCAAAGACGCGAGGTATGACGAAGAAGGCGATGTCTTTGTATGACATGAGCGGTAGTCGATCCGCGAGTAGTCGCCGCCGACGAAGATGTGCGCGCTCGCGCGCGCGCGTCTTTTTCGTGCCGAGGCGTGGGACTCGGCGCGCGGTTTAAATGCTCGTTGGAATGCGGTTAGCCCTTTTTGTCATTTGAGTGTGCACGTCGCTACGCGGTTGGCCTGACGTGCAAGAACGCAGACGACGCACGAGACCAGATTCACCAACTACTTTGCTCTCATCATTTTTGTACATTTTTCGCCAATCAACTATTTTCAATCGTGTACCGTTATATTGCATGCATGGAAATGTATCTTCTTGCAGTTATTTTCAAGAAATGCAAAGAAAATTTTTGAGTTTGAAATATTTTTGCAAAATTATATAAATGCTTTAAGAATTTCATTGACATACTTTTCGTCGTAATAATTTGTTATATTGTAATTATATTTAATTAAAAAATGAATATTTTAAAGATTTTAAATCATGTTTTATGTATAATATTTTTTCTAACATTTTTCAGTTTAAAAAATGAATTTCCATTTGTTTTCATACAATATCCAATACAACTTTGCCAGTAAAAAATTCTCGTCATTTACTATAAAATATTCTCACACTTTTTGCGACAATATTTAAAATGCATAAAAAATGAGAATAACTGCATAAATAGAAAACGTTAGTAGATAAAATATTGATATAAAATAGATAATAGACACCGCGACTTAGATATAGTTAATGTTCGAAAATTCCGCGTAACCGAGAATGACTGTGAGAAATTCCTAGCCGACTGGTCGAACCGGCAAAATGCAAACGAGTTTTAGGAATTTTTTTTTCTTTCTCCCGTTTTACCCCCGGTCGGCCTCGGCGCGCTTCTTTTATTTTCGTTTCGCTCTTTTCTCGGACCTCCTTTTTCCCTCCCTTGGCCGTTCTTCTTTGTCGCGCGCGCTCGCGCACAACTTTAAAGGAACCTATGAATAAAGCGGTCTAGCGCCAATTCATTCGGGTTTCTTATTACTACCAGAAACACACACATAGAAATACCATAGAAAAACGATCCCGAGAAAAAAAAGGAATAGGAAAAATTGACATTCTTGTTTCATATCTTTTTCATCGAAATTCCTACTTTTTTTCATATTCTTTTTTTCCATTATAATTTGTATTATTATTATTATTAATATTATTATTATTTGTAATTCTGTATTTATTATTGTTAATAACAATAATTCTTAGTTAAAATAAAGTTAATGACTTGTCTTTGCCGTCTTTAGTATCGTTATTGAGGAGCATTTTAACGAGAAATGGCTTTGCGAAACGGGTTTTCTCGGATTGGTATGAATTTTTGCCGCTTAATACTGTCGCTGAAGTTAGTTTCATTCAGAATCGAGAGAAACGGCCGTGCGAAAGAATATCGGCGCGGAACTTCCACGAAAAAGCTCGTCGCGACGCATTTATCGTGCTCGCACGAATACCAATAGATAACATTCACAGTTTGTGAGTTCATCGCGCGTGCACTTCAAATTGTTCACACGTTTACGCACCTTTTGTTTTTTTTTTTTTTTTTTTTTTTTTTTTGCAACAAATACCTTTTAACATTCCTCAACAAAGACATTTTCATTACGGTAAAAAAGTGATAGATTAGTGAAAAAAAATATAAATAAAAAAGTATAATTGCATTCCTGACCTTTCTTCGTCAATTTGATAACTGAAATAGTACGTTTTGGGTCACAAATTCAAAGTTCGATAATGAAATAAACCAAATTGCAATTTAACTTTTTCGAATATGTTGACTTATTACATTGTAACTTCCGCATTCAAGTTTCGGCCATTGTTAGCGTGAGAAAACGAGACAAAGAGAAATAAACGATCAAGTACGAAGAAGAAAAAAAGAAGAGGAAGAAAACAAGAACAAAGAAGAGAACAGCAAAACGAAAGAATAAGAAAGAAGTTATGATGTAAAAAGCAAATCGAACTTCTAAGAAAATGTAAGTTGATGCAAATATGAGATGCTTTAGTAAGAAGAAAGAAAGAAAGAAAGAAGGAAGGAAAAAAAGTCGGCCGAAGAAAGAACAAAAAGGGAAGCAAAAGCGAGAGAATAAGTCTGAAGCGAGAAGCGAGCGAATGGTTGTGTTATCTGGCGGCGATTCTCCCACGCTTTCGACGTTAATGAATGGATGAATGAATTGCGTCATAGAGAAGTGAGTAAAGCCGAGGGAGAGAGAAAGACAAAGACAGAACAAAATACGCGGTGGCGGCCGTGTTTGCTGGTGTCGGAGAATACTAAATTCCAAGTGTTGCCTTGCGTCTGAAAATCGAATGGACCATCTCTTCGTTCGTCGTCGACTCCGTCTTTTTATTCATCTCGATAGATGTTTGTACGTGTTATCCGTATGTGTGTGGATGTATATAAGTGTGTGCAAGCGTGTCTGTCGGTCGCGTCACTCCAACTAACGACTTCCGTCCGTACGCCAGCCTACGCACACGATTGATCTTTTACGATATATCGCCACTTTTCGATTTCTCGCTCGACAAATTTGCACTACAAACATATATTTAGAAATCATTTAAAACAAGTCGATCAACTCAAATTGAATTAAAAACAATTAGTATGATCGATTTTGACAAATTTAATCATTTCAAACTTGTCTGTGCTTTTATTGTTTTATTAAATTTTTTAAATAAAAAAAGTAATTTTATCAATGCAAAAATTTTATTTTATTTAAATAGTGATTGTTTAAATAATTATTTAAATTAAGATTGTTATTAAATTAAAATTATAATAAGTATTTTTCTCATAAGTAAGAATTTATTTAGTAAGAATTCATGAATAAGCCATTAAATTTAATACCCGAAATATTTTGCTATACACAATTTTAAATTCTAATCAAAGAAAGGAAACGATAAAGAAAAGTATATATAATAAATAAGATAGAAGTGAATTGCAATGGTGAGGCGGAAAGACTTATGAGGCTGCGCGACAAAAGAACTGGCATTTCGAGACAACAAGTTGACGCCAGTGTATTTTGTAAATAACGGCTAATCTCTTTATTTGGCGGAAATAAATTTGGCCTGACAAAGCAAGCGTTTTCTCTCCGAACGGCAATCGCATTTCACGGCTCGACACGCTTCAAACGCGTGAGCCCGTTTTGCCGTTTAAACTTAAGAGACAGCAACACATTTTGACACCTTTTTTCTTTTCTCCTTCGCAATCATATATTATGTCATTATCATGATTTGTCTATTGTATTTTCCCAAATTTTTGGCGGGAAAAATGATTTTGAGAATGTAATAAGGTACAATGTATATTATTTCACGATGGCGCCTATTAATGGTGTCTGCGCACCGAATACAATGATAAAGTCAGTTTTCTAATAGAATTCAAGATGTATATCATTGTGAAAAAGAAAAGCAAAAAAGGGAATATGAAAAAAAGGAGAGAAAACAAAGACGAAGAAAGAAAGGGAAAAAAAGGTAACGGCCTTGTGAATCAGCCTATTGTGTGAAACACTCAATGGTTTTGCGCGAATAATGGTCCCCGACGTTTTTGAGTTCGGGCCGTTTTGCCTAGGCCGAAATGCTTTATGTTCTTCTTCTATCGCCCCTCATTCGCGTATTTGCTAATAACGCACGACAGGTCGATGAGAAGAAAATTTCATTTCAACGTTTCCTAATCCTAAGCCGCACTTTTGCAGATGCGCAACTTCTCAATACTTAATATATAACATATTCAAAGCCACATATACAATAAACATTTTTTCAATGCAACAAATAAATAAACAAAAAAACATTTTTCAAAAATGCATGCACAAAAAGATTTAATATATTAAAATTTACAATAAATATTAACATTAACAATTTAAGACAAATTGTTAATTTTTAAAGCAAATTTTACTATAAATATTGTAATTTTTTAAAGACTTTTGTAGTTTATATTATATTAGTATAAGAATTTTGTGAATATATGATACGATAAGTCTTAATTCCTAGATGGTATAGGATTTTTTGCTACACTGACAATCATAGATCTTGAATTTTTACTTTTTTTAATAGCATTCTGAATCCATCGGCAAAAAATCATCAATTTTGCTGTGAAAAACAGTAAAAATAAAAGTTATTTTAGTAAATATTTACGTTATTTTCTTCATAAATTATTGTTTTGAACAGTAAAATTTGATGATTTTTTGCCGATGGATTCAGAATGCTATTAAAAAAAGTAATAATTCAATTGAAAATTGTACATTTTCAGGTTTTATGATTGTCGGAGTATATCTTTTTTTCGCGTATAAAAAATATTTTAAACAATAAAATGACAAACATATTTTCTTCTTATGAATAAATAAGAGTTAAATCATTAAATGTATGAAAATGAGCAATTAGCATTAAGTGAAAATGGCATGTGGTAATTGTTTGAATGAATTGAACTCGGCGACAGGTCGATGGAAAGTTGATAGCGCGCGAGAAAAGCTGCATATTGATTTATTGATCCGGCCGATAAGTAATTGGCCGTGTATGGGCGCGCGAACCAGGCCCATAAGGATTAAAGCGCGGGCGAGCGTTCGCTCACTCACTTCGCTCGCTTTTTTCGCGATATCATAAAGTGCATTGTTCCGGCATTGCTCACACGGAACGATGCCGTTTTGAATCGCTACACCCACACACAATACAACGTGTATATATTTCCTTTACGCAAGGCTTTGTATGTGTGTCTTATGTATGAGGTTTGTGTATGCATAGCCCATTCAAGTTGAGAGCACACAAGTTGCGCGAAGAAGTGAAGCTTCACGTTGGTTGTCGTCGACGCCAGACGGACCGATCGACAGTTTCGTGATAGACAGCGTGACCTGGATTTTCACCGACTCGACGTTTTGTTGTTATATACTCTTTAAGGCAATAATCAATTTGTTGTCTTACGAAAACGATGAAAATTGTTGTAATTACCATTCACTCGGCAAAATTTACAAAAATTATAAATGATGTATTTTTGAATATTTAGAGTAATAAACAATAAAAATAATATTCAAATAACTGTTATAAAGTTTTAACAAAATTGCAATTTTTAATTATTTCATTTTTCTTATTGTGACAAAACATACGATTTTGTAACACTCACTAGATGCTACAAAATAATTACGTGTGGGAGAAAATACGTATATAGAAATATCAACTTTTACTTAATAATCGTAATTTGTCATTATGTATCCCAATTTTTTCTTTACATTGCAAAGACAGATATTAAAAAAGACATTATTTTGTAATTCCAATGAGTTATTTAGTGAGAAAATGAAGGCAAGAAAGTTTAAGTAGCAGACGAAATTGATTTTTGCATCGTGAGAGAGTGGTTGTTGTTTCTCTGGTGGATGTTGGCTGGCGTTGACGAGAGTTGACTGACGTCCTCGTGACCGTGTCTGAGTCACAGAAAATGCCAGTTGATCATTTTCTTTTAGCCGCAAGCGAGCAAATAAAATGACGCGACTTCGTCGGAGTCATAACTCGGTATAGCGTTTATATATTTATATATATTATATATATATATAAGGGTCGTTCGTCTCGGCCGAGCAGATGTTAACAGTGACTCGATTTTTGCACTTCTTTTTCCCTTCAAATGTTTTCTTTCATTTCTGTCCTTTTCTTGCTTTATTTGCTTCCCACATTCTTTTTTGATTCAATTGGTTTGTGTTTTGTATAAGATGCCCTCATATATCACTTTTAACGGCGTGAAAAGTGTATTTAAAAAGGAACGGTGCTATTCTTATTCAATATTCGATATACTTTTTTGGGAAAATCCGGCAAACATCTTTTGCCAAATTGGATTGGGAAACGTTGCTTGTGGGAATGACGTAGAAGAAGAAAGAGGGGCTGCAACGATAATACATATATGCGGGGAGACAAAATGCCGAACGATATGTGGGTCATTTTGTAAATTGGATTGAACTGAAAAGACACAGACGACGATTCGATGGATTTAAGTGAAGTCAGACTTAAGATTTATGGCTTCGCTGGTAGATATAAACTATTTCGTCTTAGTCTTCAAACCCAGATTGCAAACAAAAACATTTTTGTGTAAATCAAGAAAAATGTTTTAAATTAAACAAGATTAACATTTTATATATTTTTTCATAGTACATTCGCAGTAGTTTGCTTGCGCATATTTCATAAACTTATGCGCATATGAAGCAATCAAATTGATTGAAATGATGAATGGAAATTTCGGATGATTCAAGGGACACACTTAATCTGCGATGTTTTATCCGAAAAAAAAGTTGTGCACTTTGCGAAGCACGAGTGTGCAAAAAATTGTTGATTAATTTGTCCGCTGATGTAACAGTTGAACAACAGTCAAATGCATATCATCGTCACGGGTCACGAAGGTTCGAAGACCTTTCTCGTTTCAACGATCAACTCGATATCGCTTGGCCGAGCGCGTCAAATCTTTGCAGTGCTGATGACCTATTTTTCATCGTTGCGTATCACAAAATATGCTCGATATTTAACGATACTAACGAAAGCATCCCCCCCCCCCCAATTTAAAAAAAATCAATGAATCATTTTGCATAATTCGGAACTATGAACAAAAAATAAAACAAAAATCGCAATGTGCCACAATTTTAAGCTAATTAAAGACCGCAAGTTAGAAAAAAAAAACATATGTCAAATATATTATATTGGGGGTTATAATATTACACCTTAAACTAAACAAGTGTTAATTAGTTATATTTGGATAATCCAATGAAGATCAAATTTTCTTTTTCGTTTTTCATCAAGTGAAAAAAACAATAATAATTAAAATAGAAACTATGTTATAAAATATATTTTATAACTCCTACTTTATGAAAGAAAAAAATATTTAAGACATATTAATATCAAAAAATAAATTAAATTAAATTAATTAAAATTTAAATTGTTAATTGATACATTAATTTAAATTAATTTTAATTTCTCATCATAATAATATAATATGATAATTTTTCTAGTTATATTTGTATAAAAATGAAATTTTTCTAAGTAAAACAAAGTATGAAAAAATATTCAATTTGACTTTGAAATAAATTTCATGACAAAAATGTATTTGAATGTAACTAAGTTTTCGTCATTAATGCAGAGTCGCTTGGTGAGATTGAGACTTTGACATAAATGCGCGCTTTGAAAGTTTATAATGCAAAAAGGCCGAGATGAATGGAGATGGTTGAACGGCGACGTCGAAGTTAGTAAAAAGAAAGAGCGGGAAAGTGGAAGAGTGCACGAAAAGCGGCAAGGTCGTTGTTACGCGGTTACACGTGCTCTCGCGAGTCGCGCCATTTAACCCCACTATTCAACTGACGTACTTAGTTACGTATATATGTCTTCTCACGTCATTTTGACGCGACTTTTTTATTGAACCACATTAAATGAAAAACTTTTTTCTCTAAATGCAATTCATTTTTCTTATTTTTTCAACTTCTTTACGTCTTCTTTTTCAATTCTTCAATTTCAACTTAGTGTTGAAAATCCATTATTTCCAGCAACTAAAATTCGAAGAATTACGATCGATAAATCAATATGTAAATCCATCAGCGTATTTTCCGCGGGAAAATCCGCTTGGAAGCACATTCGTTTGAAAAGCAATCGTCGCGAATTAATAGAAACTTATCTTTTTTCATGCAAGTATTATATAAATGATAATAAGAAACAGTTCAGCGAGATATTGTGAGCGAAGCCAACAATCGCGCGCGTGTTTAATAATTATTTATGAGACGCGCGACACGTTTTTCCTGTTCGATTACGTCGACGCGCAACGCTTGACGCTATAAGTTAAATCGCACTTTAATCGCGCGAATCTTGTTTCCGATAACGGTTTGTAATGATATCAATGAGGAAAAATTATGTAAATAACATTCTGCTAATCCCAGAATCGCTATACACGGATTAATCATCAAGTGGCGCTTAAATAAAAATAACATTTATTTTATTCTTTTATTTATCTTCGTGAATACATTTTATTTCACTGTCTTTTTTCATTAATTGTTTCTTCGGAATAATTTCCAGAGGAAAGGTAAAATTTTTCCCCTCAAAATGAATACGTCTTGTTTGAAATAAACAATTAATAATTTTGTATTTTACAAAGAAAACAACATTTTTTGCTTCAAGAGTAAAAAGTTAAAATTTGAATGTTAATTCTTAGGATAAAAAAAATGCACTTTCAGCTGCATTTAAAGAAAAAAGTTTTTCATATGATGAAAATTTGGTGCTGGTAATTTTGCGTGGGTGTAAAAGATCGATGAACTCAATTTTTGGCGCAAATTATTATTAGAATTATAAGGTCTCGACGCGACTCTCGGCAAGCGTCCAATCACCGATGTCGCACGGTTTCTGCCCGACGAAGACGCGCGACGCATCGTCGTTACGCGCCGGACATTATTTTTCGCCGCGCTCCATTTGACGTCAACGTCTTGTTCTTCTTCTTCCTCGTTCCAACGCAAACTTCGTCCTTTCAATTGCATTTGAAATTATTACCGTGAAAAGGAAACAAGAAAGTTAAAAAAAATTTTAAAATACAAACTGGAAATGTTTACAGTATGCTAACAAATTACAAATTTTCTGGCAAAGTTGGCAAAACGAAGTTGAGTTATATGAATAAAGTCTATCATAATTTTGACACATTTTGCTTGAACTTTATTATCTGAAAACTGAAAAACATGTAATGAAAATTGTTATTGTAATTTTTACATGTCAGTTATATTTTTCGTAATGCATGCGCGTATTGCTTCGCGCCACGATCGTAAATCAATCGTCCAGTCCTTGTACAACCGCCGATTTATGTAAACCGATAATCATGGCCTTGCGAAAATTAATACGAACGCATTCTGAGGCACGTTCAACTTTTAATACCTCGCTTCGTCTAACGTCACGATTTTCATTTGTGTGCGCGCAATTCCTGAAAAGGTCGTTGTTAAATTATTGACTGGTTTTCTTCTCTCATTTTCTCACTTATCACTTTTTCCCTCCTCCTCTTTTTTTTTTTCTTCTTTTCATCTCTTTTTGTGCAAATTAAACATTGCAATCATAAAACAATCCGCAGAAAAATGGTTTCTAACATCTTTTATTTGAATTGAAATAATCTTTAAAAAATAATATTAATAAAAAACATTTAATTTGATTTTCCCACCAAACCTTTTTGGCGGGAATTTTAAAGTTCAATAGCAAAAGTTTAAATGAAATGCATTGAATCGTTAAAGGAGTCGATAAAAATCGTCCACAAATTTCTTGACAAGTTGATTTGAAGACTTTCGCGAAAGCAAATGGTCGTGAACATGCAATGAACCAACATAGGCGATCTTTTGCACTCGCGTGCGCGTGCGCCCACAGAACCGAAGTCCGTTACGTGTTGCGCGCGCGAGAGCCTACGACAGCCGGAAAATCGGCGAACGTAACTGGAACGCGCGCGCAATGAAAGGCGGAGGAAGAAGCGAAGAGTTAAGTGAAAGGGAAAGGAGGGCAAAGTGTCATTGCTCAACGCTCTCGCGCATTTGTCGCGCGACAAGGGTCGCATATACCCCCCCCCCCCCCCTCAATATTTCTTATGTCTTCTTTTTTCGCAATTTTTATCATCGAATCATTTTTGCTATGTATTTTAAACTTCAAATAAAAAAAAAACGATTTTTTCATTTGAAGTTTAAAATACATAGATTTTTCTTATTCTTTTTGTTTCAAGAATTGATAAAATGATGAATATTAAACTGTAATTAAGCTGTTTTTATAATATAGTATTGAATGGTCTTGAATTAATTATTACTCAAGTCGTAATCAAATTCCTCTCCGGTTACACGAGAGATATTGCATAATAGACCAATTTTTTATCTGCAGACTTTGAGTACTTTGAACGAGTTTCGTTAATTTTGGACGATACACTTGCGTACAATGTAAAACATTCGTCAACGATATGGCCTATCTGTTTACGCGTTTTATTTAGCCACGATGAAACGCTTTGCTTTAATTAGTACAATCGTTAATTAACAATCGCTAATTATTCCGAATCACTAATCTGTTTATACGTATTATTCCATCTATATCAATTTGTTTAAAATGTTAACTTTTTTTGTCGTTAAAAATCATTTTTTACAATATAAAATTATTAACACTTTTCTATTGTAATAATTATTTATTATAAGTAAAATTATTTGTCATTGATTAGTAATATAAAAAAATGCATTTTCATTCATTTTGTCTATATTCTTACAAAATAGAATTTATTATTATACAAAACGACCGAAACTTTAATGAAACGAAATTCCGCGCGTTTAAGTGGCAGAAACTTTGAAAGAAAATACTGTAGAATGCATAGTAATTTTTATGGCATTTTAACTGCCACTTTGCAATGACTACGTTTATAATCATTTTTATACTATAAAATTCTTTTCCCCTTTATATAATCACGGTAAAATATCTGAATGAATCAAAACTTTCAATTGAATTAACGGCATATTTCTGTATTTTTATTTGCAACGTCAGGAAGAAAGACGAAGGAAGCCAAAGAAAAATAAAAAAAGCACGGCTTGTAATTGATTTACCAGAGACTCAACTCAGTTCATTCAACTACTAGAGGACTTTTTCCCTCCGCCCCTGAAGCACTTTTCAATTATGCCAAACAAGTTTTAGTTTGATTATATCAAAATCACACGTTTTCATATCATTGTACAGTCATAATTACTTTACAATTGGTGTATAATAAACATTTTTGAATTAAACTTTCTCTTGAAATCTTGATATTGAAGCGTAATTTTCTTTCCCTTTTTTTAAATAATATTTTTTTACAAATAATATTTTTGCAAAATATAATGTTCATGAATAGATTGGGAATTGTAATTTGTATATTTTACTGAAAGAATATTCAATAACAAAAATGGTATTTTGATTTTTTTGCAGAAGAAGAAATAGATGTGGTGTCGTTCGATAAGCCAACCCGAGCGACGGCGACGTTACCCACGTATCCCCAATCGAGTCAGCAGCAACAATATCAGCGCATGATGGACACAGCATTACGTCAAAAAACGAAACAACAGCAACACAACAACAACAATCATCACAGCAATCATCATCATCAGTTGAATCAGCAACAGGTGCATGCGCAGCATCCGCAGCAGCAGCCGCAACAAGCGCCGCGACAGCGCGGTCGACCGAAGGGCTCGACTGCGCGCAAGCGCAATGCCCAAGCGGCCGAAATGAGCAGCCAGTCGAACGCGAACAAACGGTCCAAGCCCACGCGACCGTACAATCGTAAAAACGGCGCCGGTGGTGGCCGACAGGCGCGCGCGCACGACTCCGAGTCCGACTCGGAGAGGCGCAGCACGCACAACAACATGGAACGCACGCGACGCTCGCAGCTCAAATCGCACTTTGAATTCTTGCGCCGACAAGTGCCGGCGATTGAGAACAACGAGAAGGCCGCGAAAGTTGAAATTTTGCGACAATCGCGTAGCTATATATTGACACTTGAGGCGGCGTACAAAGAGGGCGAGGAGCAGTGCAATATGCTGAGGGCACGACAGATGCGCTTGAAAAATCGTCTCAGCATTTATAGGCGCGAACTCGCTGCTAAGGGCTGGAATATCGGTCATCATGCCGAATAGAAAGTTTTATGCTCAATCGCTATGAGACTTTTTTTTGAGAATTATTTTTTTGTATAAAAAGAAGAAAGAAAATTGCTTTCTTTTTTTACATTGAGAAAAAAAAAGGTTTTTTTTTGGTTTTGTAAAAAATGAATTGCGAAAATTGGTTTTGTAATATTTGCAAAAACGCACGCAGAGTACATGAGAGAGAGAGAAAGGAATTACGAACGTTTCGTTTCGATGAATTCGATTTTATGCAAATAAGAGAAATGTAAAATAGAATTCTTTTTTTTTCTGTTTGTTTTGTTAAATTTAGAGAAAAAAAACGGGCAATCATTTCTGTGAATATGATTTTTAGAGTCAGTTGTTAGGGATAAGAGAATTCGTTGGAATTTAACGTGAGCAAGTTTCTCGCGGCACAGAGAATTTGTAACAAAATTGTTGTCGGTCTTTAAATAAATGAGAAGCACGCGTTTTAAGTCAAGAAATTTATTTTTAAAATAAATGTTCAATCGTGCGATTATAAAAAATGACAAATTATTTCGATGATCAACATTGATGTTGGCTTTTTTAAAAGTATAACACTGAAATCTCAAAATGAATCTGCCCTTTTGTCTTTAAGATAAACCAATTTAGTCTTATTTTGAAATTTTAGTGTACTCAAGAAATATGAATCAATGATTTTGTTACAAATTTGTGTACTGCTATTAATATAAACGTTATATAAATCCTTTGATTATGCAACGCGAGTTTTCAAAGATGAATTTTTGAGAAGACATTTATTTTTGGTATAATTTAATTTTACCAATAGAAAGAAAACAAAACATGAAAAATGTTCCATTTAAAGCACAAAAATTGTGTCATTTTTATCGAACATGAATTGCATTTATTCTTTATGATTCAAAACAAATTCGAAAATTCAACGGCTGAAAACTAAACAACAAGTTATACGGTCTTTTATATTTTATATTGGCATAATTTTTCTATTTTTGTATTGCTTATTTTTCACCTTGTTCATATTTTTTTTATTTTCTTTTATAATTTGTACTAAGTATTCTTTTAATGAATCCTCCGATAGTATAATTTTCTTTTTGTTCCGAAGTTAGCCTCTTTTCTTTTTCTTCTCTTTTTTCTCTCTGTCTTACCTTATGAATGATTAATATTATTAATATTATTCTAATTATTATATGAAATACAATTGGTAATGCGGTAGAGTTTAAGTAGAAAAAAGAAGGAGAGGTCGTCGCGGCTGGCCCGCGACCTGGCACGCAAACAAACACAAACCAGGTTCGACGAGACGGCGGCTGTTTCGTCCTCCCTGCACTGAACGCGCAAAAATTCCAGACTTTGTCGATTGTCAGATTTCAATAGTTTACTTACTGATAGTGAGATTACGTTTAGGGACTAAAAAAAAAGGAAACGCATTTAGATTACCGATGCGAAAACTAAAAAAAGTACATTTTCTTTTTTTCTATACGAAATAATGTAATATATACTTTTTACGATCTTCAACATTTTGTTTATTTCCACCGTTGAAAAAGATAAAAAATTACATATAAATTAAAATATTACTTTTATTTTTGTATCAAATTTTTGTTTTTTTATTTTTTTATTTTTGTTTAATTGTGGCTTTAATCGAGTGTTGCTTTGCTCTTGACTCCTCGCGACATTGTTATATTGTTGACTTGTATTATATATATTATATATATTTTTGTTTATTATAAGATAATTGAAGTCTTATATTTAAAGTTTATTTCTTTTTGTGCCTCTTATTAAATTTCTCCACTTGTTGCACTCTTTTCTCCGCTTCATTTTTATCGCGGACGTCACATGAATCATTACACACGTATTACTCGAAATGACAAAATAAAAAGTATGTAATCACTTTTTTTCTTTTCTAAATAAGAGTGAATAAATTCGTCGTTATCGAAAGCGAGGGCAATTAAAAGAGCAAGGCATTCGCTTGTTTATTTATGTTATAATATTAAGACCTTTTTACAAGATTGTATTAAGTTTTTTGTATACGGAAAAATTGAGTATACGTAAATTCGATAATTTTGTACAAATTTATTATCTAGTATCCTATTATCTAGTTTTGTAAAAAAAGAAGAAGAAAAAAGATAAAAAAAAGAAAAGACAAAAAATTTGTTGCACTTAAATATTAAGATATAAATAAAAATATATATAAATATAGTATATACATATATATTTCTATATAATAAATTTAACGAAAGTGAATGTATAAAAAGTAAGAATGAAATGAATAAATTAAAGCTGAAGAGCGAATAAAGAAAAGGGGAAATAATTTTCAGAAGCAATGAAGATTTCGATATTTTTTCTATGTTTTTCAAGCCTATCGTCGACGAGCATGTAATTTAGTGGAACATTTAGCTTTAATAAGAGCAGTTTATAGCTTTAATAACTTTGTCTTCCAAAGTAAAAAACGTTTATGTAGATAATTTTTATTCTTTTGTATTAAGTTGAATAGCAAAAAATTTTCCTACTCAATATATATTTCTTGTAAAAAATCCAAACCAATTGCTTTTTTATTTCTTTATAGAAAAATAAACGCAAGTGTGAAACAAAAAAATTAACTTGCCATCTTTTTGAATTCAACTGATTTCCTCTCAGCATGTTATGATATTAAACAAAAATCATTGTACTTATTTATTCAAATATAATTTTCATATATTTTCTTCGCGAATCAATTTTGCGCTGCAGTGTGTATATGTATATATATTACTTTCACGAGATGGGTTAGTATTTGTTCTTTGTTACTGTCTCGTCATCAGTCTTCAAAATACTCAGACCTCTAACTTTTAGTTCATCACAGCTGGTAGCAACACTTTACAAACTTTATTTACACTTTTATAGCAATGAATGACTAGGATTCATCTCAGATTTCCTCAAGCTATCTGTTATTGGTCTTATTGCATAGACAAGCCGCTAATATCAAAACTTGAACACTTTCTCTTTGTGAATAGCGTGCTGTTATACACGAAATTAGCAAACCATACGAGAAATTATCTCAATTAACCATATGGTTTATTATTTACAAGTACCAGCTTTTTTGTGACTGAAACTACTAAATAAAATAATATATTTGCAAAAAGAATAACTTTTTTTGAATAAAAAAATAATGAAGATATTATTAATTATTATTTTTTAAATTATATTCCATGTCAAGTTATCTTACATTTTTTCTAAAAATTTGTTTAACTGAAGTCACTTATAAAAACTTGTAATATTTATACATATATACACATATTTGATCAAGAAATTCATGATCGATTCATTAATCGCGTCTGTAATTATCTCCCAGCACCTTTTTTTTACATGTATATTATTAAGGTCAACGCAATTCGCGTTTTTTGAGACTCAGCGCAGTTCACAAGTTAAAGCTGTTAGAGCATTTGATAAACGTCTATTTTATAAATCAAACGATTGAACAACTTGAACCAAAAGATTGTTCTGTGAGAACTTAAATTTATTTTTTTAGCAAAACCTAACATTACTACTACGACTACTGCTACTGTAAATCAGTGAACTGTAATAATTATCATCTTCAATGATAAGAAACGATAATAAAAGGAACGTAAAAAAAGAAAGAAGGAAACGTGTTTCAGAATATATTTAAGCAGAAGATGACGACGAAAAACAATTTTATTACATTATTATAGTCTTATTATTATTTTTCAAACAGTAATAAAATAATATAAGAAATCGAGTCATGAATTGCAGAAAGAGGAGAAGAAAAAAAAATTACGTGAACAATGAAATGACAAAAATCTCGTCACTTTTTCTATCTCAGTGCACGCGGACGAAACTGCTTCGTTTCTTACCCGAAATCCCTTAAACTTTTTTCATTCCCTTCCCCTCCCCACGCCTGAAATGTTCATATTTTTACTTGATGCGCATGATTCGACAGTTGTAAATAATGTGCATGAACACACCGATTTAGAATTAAATCAATTGTCTGCTCAACTTTTTTTAATTATTCAAAATGGTTCAAAAGAATACGAAAAACCTTTTTTGAATGCAAAGACCACGAGCGCGCGTGCGAGTCTTTATCATCATCATTATCATGAATCGCTAGTTAACCAAAAAACGAAAAAAGAAAGAAAGGATAAAGATAAAAAAGGAAAATAAACTATCAAGTGAATGAAAAATGTGGTTCATCTCGCCCGATCTTCATATTGACGATAAATGCGCGACCTTTTTTTTTTAAAGTGATATTTCCTTGATTCTATTCAGACTTTTTTAATTAATTTTTATGTATATTGTGTAGAGACTAATGCCACAGTATATATAAATAATCGGAAATTACTGACTTCATTAATTTTATCTATGAAAAAAACTAGAATTGTATGATATTATGTAATATATTGCTATAATTATACAATATATTAGATATATATTATGTAACATCATCATATATGCAAATATTATATAATTAAATAAGTAATATTATATGATTTTATATGATATCGAGAATCTTAATAATGCGTATAAGATACAATTTTTTTATATGAATTACAGGATTTCCGCTCAATTTTAAATCATGATATTTAGTAACATCATTTGTTGCAGTTTTGTACGGGATGTGTTCGAAGCTCAGCCTTGCTACCGTGTTTAATACGCGCGTATATATGATTGTATATATTAATAAATGTGTAAATATTTGCGCTATATTATTGTGTTTATATATACATATATATATATATAAAAGAAAGAAATGTACTTTTCCTCAATACCTCGCTTTAGTGAAGTCGCGCGTCAATGGCGCCTCTTCCTTATACGTATTTTATATATCTGTATGGTAAAATTATATATATCTATATTTCCCGGGCGGAAACACCACAAAATTTGTAAAGTGATTTTTGTGCTACGTCGTTATAAATGATCGTGCTCGGGCGCCGATTATTCTTGTGGCGGCCCTGACCCGGCACCAGTTGGATTCGAGCGTCCGAGGTTTTTACTCGTCGCTCGAAAACCAAGCCATAAATACGGCCGAAATAAATGCTTTAAATTCACAGTGCTCCGAAATGCAAGTGTCGATATTATGTCGCGAAAACAAAATAAATTTCAATCGATGCTAAATGCAG
The DNA here is from genome assembly GCA_022817425.1 of Gryon sp. ZL-2020. Lineage (NCBI taxonomy): Eukaryota > Metazoa > Arthropoda > Insecta > Hymenoptera > Scelionidae > Gryon > Gryon sp. ZL-2020. Next base: position 5,789 of record JABFPJ010000658.1, on the reverse strand, counting down.
AACTAATGTTTTCAAAGTTAAAAAAATACAAAAATTTTGTGCAAATTTATCAAGTATTATTTCGTATTTATTTTTTGAATGTGTAATTATTATCAATTAAAGCTCAATTTTCCAAAGATTTTATAAAAACTGATAAAAGATTATTTTGAATAATTCTGTTGTAATTTTATTATAACATCTAAAAAATGTCCGCCTGCGAAGATATTACACTTATGTATATGATTACTTGAAAATTAAAATTCTTTTTATTTAATAATTTTGATCATTTAAATTCAATTCAATGTTTTATGCAATCACCAAAAGGTATACAAAGGGTTACAATAATACTAAATAATATATATATATTAAGTAAATAATAAGTAGAAGGTAGAACATCGGATAAATAAAAATAATAAAATACATAAGTCTCGTATAATCTCTGCTAACAAAAGTTAAAGTAAAAGTGGTACATCTAACTGCGGTGAATATGAGAAAAAATAAAATAAAATATAAATTTAGACAATTTGATCGGACTTTTAGCGCGGTTAATACGAACGCAGTTTTTTTCATGATAATATCCCTATCAGTTGAAGACAATAATCTGATCCAAATTTCATTCAAATCCGACGATCCAAAATCGTCAATATCAGTATGTAAAGTAGAATAAAATTGTTCTCTGAGTAAGAATAGTTCTGGACCAGAGCGTAGAAAGTGGAGCAGATTATTACGAGATCGAACATCAAAATACAGAGGGCACACAAAATGGCAATCAAATTTATACTTCGATTTAAAATACTGAACAATAAAAGTTACTAGCCATGCGTAGTTGAGCGCAGATTCGTTTAGTATGTAATGGTAATAACATTTTATAATAACAGTGATCGTTGTTAAGAATGGGAAAATAATTGTACATTTGCAAGTTTTGTGATTGAATAATCCTCCCTTGGTCCAGATCCGAAGTATATTTTTCATATTTACAAACAAGATTCTGTTTAATCGAGACAATATTTGCAAGGTTATGTAAAGTGTGAAGTTCGTTGATTTTTCAAAAAAGTCTCGATTTGTAAGAACCAGTTAAATTCAATCTACGTATTACTTTTTTTCGACAAATTCGACAGACAGTCAAAGTAGATTTTTGCAAGTCGCTCAACCTCCATCTGAATTATTGAGACAGGCCACTGTAGTAGTTGTTTGTAGACCAAAAAAGAAGTGTGAGGTAGGTCAAGTTCTCTTCGCAAGACGTAACTATGAGCGTTTCGAGGAAGATGTAAGACTTTTTTGTAAAATTTTAACTGTACTTTATCGATCAGATCTAGATAACGGGGGGAAACCATAAAATAAGACATTCATAATAAGTAGTTTATTATGAATGGAATCGACCAATTTCCATGAGTTGGATTTAAGCTTGTTAATCGTTGAAATAACTGCAATGTTAGATTTTTCAATGTTTGAGTTGGTCATTTTTCTGAACGTGAAAGATTCAGAAAAGATGACTCCCCAAATAATTATATTGAGTAACAGTTTCTATCGGAGCATCGCTGAAACAGAAGGAAGGCAACTTCTTGTTGTGGTTATGTCATCTTTTCCTAAAAACAACGATTTTATTTTACAGTAAGTTTTAAGCGCTCTGAGTTTATGTTTCGAGTCAGTAGGATTGAAGAAAATTTTCATGCCTATGATAGACAAACCCCTACAGTTCGAGCTCACAAAATGTTCTTCAATGTTAACTGTAAACAATGAGAAAAGAAGAGGACTGAGAAACTCCCCTTGAAGGACTCTACAAGTGAGTGCAAGAGGGAGGGACAGGCCATCCGCGGTTCTCACTCGTACGTTGGCAGTTTCATAAAGGTGTTCAAAAGCTTGGGCCACAGCCCGTCATGATCAACGAGATCGAACGCATAAAAGTCAACAAATAAGCCAAAAAGTTTTCTTTTGGACTTTGATATTTGCATTTGTGTTATAGCATTTAATACGAAAATATTATCCAAGAATCCTCTCTTTCGTCTAAAGCACGATTGAAACTATGGTATTAAATTGCTCTTCTCACACCAGAACAGAATTCGATTGTAAGTTATATGGGTAAAAACTTGTACAACAGAATTAATCAGCGCAAACTATGATAATTATCAGGGTTATGAATATCACTCTTTTTGTGTAACATATGAAGATATATTTCGACCCAAACGCTCGGAACTTTTTCAAGTTCGAATATTTTGTTGAATAATATCAAAAGATGACATTGACAGCTTTCAGGGAGGTTTTTAATAAATTAGTCAGTAATCGGAAATTACTTACTTCATTCAATTTATATACGGAAAAAACTAAAATTGTATGATATTATGTAATATATTGCTATAATTATACAATATATTAGATATATATTATGAAGCATCATCATATATGCAAACATGATATAATTAATTAAGTAATATTATATGATTTTACAAGTCCGATCAAATTATCTAAATTTATACATTTATGTTTTATTTTATTGTACCACTTTAACTTTTGTTAGCGGAGATTATACGAGACTTATGTATTTTATTATCATTTTTATTTATCTGATGTTCTACCTTCTGCTCATAGTTTATATATTATTTAGTATTATCGTAACCCTTTGTATACATTTTGGTGATAATAAACATTGAATTGAAAACAATCTAATTATTGAGCTATCTCAATTAACTTCATTGACGGCTGCAAATAAAATAAAAAAAAATATTTATGCAGAAAATAACTAAATGAATTTATTTGCAATTATGTATGTTTACTTAAATTTAATTAGTAAATTTAATATAATGTAGGTTTCTCGACAGTCCACACAATTATCGCAAATGAAACAATTTTTAGATTTACATTTCAAAAGCGGGCTCTCACCCGTTCTAAGACTTACGTTGTCGACTATCCGACTCTCATCAGACTTTCCTGCATGAATGATCTTGGGCTTTCACCCTTTCGAGACTCACGTTGTGGAATATCTGACTTTGATTTCTACAATTATTATTGTTATTTCTCACCAGAATTTTTCTTTCAGTGCTGTCGATTTCACCCAATAGTTTCAATAATCCTTCAGTGTCTTGCACTAATCCCAGCGTTGCAACTCGGTGAACTTCTTCTGGGAAATGTCTACTCAATAGTCTGATCATTTCTCTTTCACTTCGTTTAGGTTCCAAGACTTTCGGCTTATTTTTAGCCACTACTTGATATTGGATGTTCCATTCTAGATTTGATTAAAAAATTGTCTTTTGCACAGCACACAATCCTCGAGTTCTTTGATTCATTTTTGAGTTATTCTTTTCTGTTAAAACTTGATGGCTATACTTTTCCAAATGACACATTTGTTCTTCATTTTATTTTTAAGTCATCTACTATAGACATACGTCTACGTAGGTGGAGGAGGAATTTATTTCTCTGTGAGAATTTTTTCTTTTTCTACACTCGTTTTGCGTTTTTTATTTGATTCTCACTATTTATCTCATGTAATTCGATTTTTAATGCAGGATTGTTTAGTTTTGCTACATCATATTTGCGAATTGATTTAAGTCCTCATATCGGTGATGAGGATGGTCTTTTTGATTAGTTTACTGCATCTGACACTGAATTACATTAATTCTTCCCGCTCGAGGTTGTCGTTCATTATTATATAAATTGAATTAGCCAATAATTTAATATTATACTTTATTAATTTTATTTTTAAAAGTTTGCAATGATTTTTCCTTTCACAAAACTTGAATCTCTTAATGCAGGAGGAAAAGGAATATCAGTAGAAACATCATAAAAGCTGCAAATTTCACCATAACTTAAAGTACAAGGCAATTCTGTTCTAGATATTAATTTTTAAACAAAGACTGGAAAGCAGACTCTCAATCTTGATAATGTTATACATGTCTTTTTATCATGTGATTTTGCAACACTGCTTTTTATATCATAATGCTCTCACCATCAAAAGATGCAGAGTTAGTAGATGTTTTCTTAATGTTTTCTACCATATTATATCTTATTAATTCTAGTGCTGTTAGATTAACCAAATCCTGTTGTGTTGCCTTTTTGTCCTTTTAAATTTTCCCAATCCATTTTATAACAGCTCCTATACTTTTTTCAACATATGAATGGTCTCTTATTATAGAGGAGACTAAACTGTCATTGATAATGCCTTCTTTAAAAACACAACTAACAATTTCATTAAATGTCTTACAAATAGATATAATTGCAAATGGGAATGATGATATTGAGAAATGAAAATCGCAAATAATAATCGAAAGTTTATTTCGACAGATTATTTTATTTTAAATTCTTTTAATGTATTATAATTTTTACAGAACCCATCAATGCGAATTTTGATTATCTATTATTTAATATATTATATAAAAAAGTATAAAGTAACGTGATAGACGCATATAGTTTGAAAGGTTACAATACTATTATTATATCCATATTATACATTATAATTCGTACATAAATGCAGCATGCCTATATACATTTTAATACATAAAGTAAACTAAAATACATTGTAAATAATAAGTAAACAAAATTTTACGCGTAAAATGTATTATATATTTATAGATTTATTACATATTATATATACACAAGTTAATAATTCCTTCCTTTCTTCCCTTTCCTTCCTTTCTTTTCCACCAAAAAAGCGCATACTTCTATTTGTCGGAGAGTTTTGTCACTTTTTCTTTATTTTTCGATCTGGTAAATTTGGTTACTTCAATTAATAAAAATGTTTCCAGTATTAAATAAATTAATAATATTTGAAAATTAATTTTTGTGTACTGCAGTATATTTGAATTAAAGATTATTAAATTCACTCAGACTTTTCGGGGAATCATCAAACTAAAAATTAAACGTGCCTTTTTGGTCCTCGATGATAAGTTTTCAAAGTTTTTTTTACAATGTCAAGAAACAATATATTTCTTTCATATCACACATATCAAAGAAAAATTGGATATGAAGACAAAAACAATTAAAATTAATTCCAAAACCAACTTTATTCCAGATTTACATCCTCTTTTTCAGTGTGAATAACTTTTTGTAATTCAAAGACATTTGTGTTCGTTTTTGAGCCGTTAAATGAAGTTTCAATTTTGGTTGTAAAGCAAACAATATTTTCTAAGATTACACATTCAAAGTCTTTAAGGAAAAGACAAAGTCTGTAACGAATTTAATTTTTGCTAAAAGCAAAAGATCCTAACTAATTTAAAATTTCGTCAATTATAATCAGTATTTTTTTTATACTTTTATATAGGAAATAATTTATATACATTTGAGTAAATGAAAAATTCACATTTACAGGATTAAAGAAACAACAAAAATAATTTTGTTTAAAGAAAGCATTAATCGTGCCTCTTTTTTATTTTTCACAATTTTTATTTTACTTTTCTGCAGCAATTTTCAAATAAGTGCCTTTTGTCGAAAGATGGTGTTGCGCTTCTTCCCTATGTGCCAAAAGTAGGTGTCGATATATAAGTTAAATAAAAGACGCGCAAAGGACGAAAAATGCTGAGCTCAAAACTGAATATTAAGAGACTTGACTTAAACAAGACGAAAAACGAGTATAAACATTTAGAGAGAAAAAAAGGGAAACTGACCTCGCTTCAACCCTCGCTATCCTAATTTTAAATTTTCATTTCCACGAAACTTCGCTTTTGCAATCAAACTCAATTTTCAGACAAATTGAACTACACCCAGAAAAGTATATAGTAACTTTTCTTATAAATAATGGAAAAATGAACCCAGAATTACGTGTAAAGACAATTTTACAATAATTTATGGGAAAATTGGCAAAATTTATGTGAAAAATTGCA
>JABFPJ010000657.1:0-35579 GCA_022817425.1 Gryon sp. ZL-2020 | reverse complement strand
TCTGTCAAAAACTGGAAAATTTACTTTCTGAACACAAATTTTTATTGACTTTTTCAAGAATTTTTGTGCATGAAAGGAAAATTTTTACTGTTTTTAACAGGAACTTTCATGTTAATGGGAATTTTGTCGTCAAGTTACTGTTTAAACAGTAATTTATTGTAAGTTATTTTTCTTAGTGTATAATAATTTTTTTGTAGTTTTATATATTCAAAATTGTTTTGTATGAACAAAGATTATATTTTATTTATAAGTAAAGTATTTGTCTTCTGTCTAAAATTATTAATTGCCTTTGAATGTATATGATTGTTTATTCTATGTTTTACTTTCTGTCGATTGAACACGGAAATAGTGGTTTTACGGCAATCTCTCAAAATACTCTTTACATTTTGCATATTCTTTTTATTTTACCTTCCCTAGTGTACATTTTTTATACAAAATTGCTTTCCATTTATATGCGACTGTATATTGCGCCGATAATTCCGTATTTCAAATAACGGGAAATTTATGTCTGGCACGATTTCAATCTCATTTCAGATCGCATACTCATATCTTATTAAAAATTTAGCTCTGGATAAAATGCTTAATGTAAGATGTAATGAAAAGGGTGAAGTAAATAGCACAATCAACAGCGAAAATACTCTGAGATTTTGAAAACTTCATTAACTGTTGATATACACGCGAGTTCTTAGTTTAAAAAGTGTAATTTTGTTGGAGGGCGGAAGAGCACTGCTTTATGTGATTAGCGTAATGTTAACAAAAATTAGGCCAACTGGACAGACACAAAATGAAACAAAACATTATTACATTCTGAAAATAAGTGCTCTTATTTTGTATTAACATCTTAATTGTTATGACATAAATTATGTATTTATTATTAAATTATTTCTGATTTTTTTATAAAAAATATTTTTCAATTTTACTTAAAATACTGTTTCGAAGAAAATGTTAATTAAGTGTACACATTTTCAACAGAAATTAACTCTCAACTGTATTGCACAAGTATTTTGAATTAACACTTATTGCAAATTTTAGGATAACGAAATTGCGTGGTAAATTATTTTACAGTCAACCGCAACGGTTGTTATAATTTAACTATGGTTCCCCTAATCTGCACTTTGAAAAACTTTAAATTGCTTTCCATTCCATTAACCTAAATTAGAAAATTCTAAATAACCATATTCTATCTACGATCAGTTACATGAAAATTTATATCAAAAACTTGCAAATTTTTTCCCGCGACTCTTTTATCGAGGATTATATTTTGTTTATTTATTTTTTCCAAATGTTGTTTACATGAACTCGTGATTAAAATCAAACATTGTTAACCTGCTTATTTAAAGATTTTACTTCAAAAACATCTATTTATAGAAGGTAATTGATATTTTAAAGTAAACAGTTTCAACGGTGTTTGAAATTTTATAAGAAATTATGATTGGAAATACATTTTGCACTTAAGTTAACTTCCATTTTGTACTTAAGTCTTTTGACATAAAATTTACATTATAAATAAATGTTTACTTGCAATGAAAAATTCGGACAATTTATGGATTAACTATAATCAATATCACATTTTAACCGCAAATACGCCGCGTGATTGATGTTCATAACATCAACTATTCGCGCACCAGATATCAATCATGATGTCGACTGAATCCTTGAATGATGAGATAGTTAACTTAAAATTTCAATAACCTGCAGCCATTCTATCTCGTATTTCTTTTTCGCCTCGATCCAGACTTATTAACCGGGCAGGTCTGCAGGTCGATTTAGAAAATGAAAAAAAAAAACGAACAATAATAGTTATGAACTTTAAAGTTTTAAATTGTCTTACAATTGAAAACTAACTTGGATTATTTGTCAAGAATTTATCATGAAATGTACAAAGTCAAAGTAATCAATCATTTGTAGAATTAATAATTATATATTAGCAATATATCATTTCATTTAACTCATATATAATTCGTCAATTAATGTGATTGCCGTATATGAAATATTTACTTTTCAAAATTCACTAACTAATGATAAATCAATAATATGAATTGTAAAAGTAAACTGGTTTGAAAAAACAGTAATTATATAGACAAACAAGTAATGGAAATATTATTTCACACATTTTCGTTATCTATAAGGTAAAATAATGAAGACTATATATGCAGAGTGTACATGATTAAGGACCATCATATAGGAAGTTATAGAGACTGTTATCATTATATAGTATGATATTAATTATGAATAATAGCAATAAGAATTAAAAAGTTTTAATTCTCATGCATTTAGTAGTTTATTATTTTATATAGAAAACAGAACTATGTATTCATTCATATATACATATTTATTACTAGAGTTGTTCGTAAGTTGAGTTAACTTTTTAATTATTCTCATCAAAGCATCCCATACTCTATACATCATTGCACGTCATTTCCCACGTGCTGTTTCATCAACACCTATCATCTGTCATCGCAAATTGACGAATCACCGACATCAAAGCGTCAGGTTGTCTCGTGTTCACCCTTCGTTTCGACTCCCTTGAACAAAGCCATTGAACCTATTCGTCAACAAGTCAGTACCCAAAACCCCAATTAAATCGAGTCAAACCCCAAAAGTGCCAATTACCATTGCCTTTTTTTCCAATCAGAAAGTCATCGAATAATTTAAAAAAATTGAGGCACAAAAAACATGTGTGATTGGTTTTCTATTTGCTAAGTCATCTGCGAAGCTCACCGGTTGCAGGTTGTCAATACAAGAAACATAAAATTGTGAGAAATGTTAAGGTCGATGATAACCAGTCGAATGAAATGATCTGGTACCATTGAAAATCCAAGCGAGATCGGTTCGCGATCGACGAACTACCGTTCGATTTGTCGTGTCAGATGGCCGATCTTGAAATCGTCGTGGCTTGGTTTAAGAGACAGCCGCGACGCGAGCGCCACCACGCGACATCGGGCATAATAACTCTTGGGATCGGTTTGGGACACGTCGCGCGGACTTTGAACCGCAACGCGGTACGTTCAGTCGAGCGCGAACCGTCCGTTCGCAGCCACGGCAGTCGACTGCATAGAATACGATTACACGGCCAGAGCAACCCTTGCCCCACCGTAACTCTGACCTCATCCTCCAGAAGCGCTGCCCCACTCCCGCTAAAAACCCACCCACCCCCCCCTTTCCCCACCGGAAGCAAATGAAGGCGCCGCACCGCGGGTATATACCTTGGCTCAGCGCGATCCTGCACTCGTTTTCGAGGCCAAGAAAAGAAAGAAAAAAGGCAATCCAAAGGACATGACCAAGTCTTTAAGATGAAGATTAGGACCAGCCAGGAGTTGGGATAGGCTGCCAAGCTTTCGGCGTCGCGCTATTGTGCCAGCCGCAGTCGCTCGTGCTTGTTTTAAGTGCAGATGGTTTTGCGGTCGTATGCCGAGGATTTGACCTTAATTTTGGGAAGATGTTCTGAGAGAAGCAACCTTTCGCCTAAAATTCCTCTAATGAGAACTTCGACTTGCTTCTTATGTACAATTTCGACTGTCTCGCATTGAACATGCACTGCTTCATCAGCAAATATAATTACTCAACGTTGTACAAATATTTCGCAAATGTTTCTAAGCTAAGAAAGTGTCATTTAATGTTTGCAGAATAATAGTTTAATGAAAAGAATTCCTTTTAACAAAAGAATTACAACGTTAATTATCGTGATTTTATAGTTTCTGTAGTAGATATGTGTAATATATGAAATATATTACACATATTTCGGCAAAAACTAATATATGGTTTTTAATGTATATATATATTAATATATATCATGAAATATACATTAATTATTTGCAAAAACTTATACAAAATATATTAAGCATATACTGTAATACTTTATATAATATATTCACTGCGGCAAAAGGTTATACGTTTTCCATATTAATATAATGTTACGACACCCTTAATGGAAAAAAATATATTTAGAAATATATGCAAAAATATATGTGAATATATGCATATACAAAAACTTATATATTTAACCCTCAACTGACCGATCGGGTCCGATAGACCCGGACCTTTGTCCGATCAACAATATTTTTGTTTTTTCTAATTGACTGTCAGTAAATTGGAAATTCCTATTTGTATGTAAACTTAGTTTGGTACACGCAAAATAAAATTACATTAAAAATTACTATACTGTACAGCAGCGCTGTCATAGAAATATTTTGTTTACATTATTACAAATCTGTTCACTTTCAAAATACTAGAATTATAGAAAAATGTGTGATACAGTATAGTAAAAATTGCTATTCCGTATCACAAATTTTTCTATAATATACAGTATATATTATATATATTATATAATATACAGTATAGTAATTTTTAATGTAATTTTATTTTGCGTATATATCTACTAAAGGTATTCCACTGATTCAATCTTTTTGAACTGGGCTTTTTTTGTGCATAAATAATAATAACTGAAGTGGAGCAGGGGTCTGGGAGACCCGCGACGGTTAAATTCAGTTGATATCACAACTGAATGAGTATGTGAATAAAATTTAATGTAAATATAAAAATAAATTTGTCATTCATGTTTGATTGTATGTAAATAGCTCGTATTTAATACATTTAACTTAACTTTTGGTCGTTTTGAGAAATTTTGATCTTTTTGAAAGACAAACGAGAGAACATTTTTGTTCTTTTAGATCGACATGCGAACACGTTCACGTACTCGGAATAAAAAAACATAAATTTGTTTATAAAAATTATTCATAAAAATTGAGACATTTTATGATACAATTTTTGTTATCAATTTTGAATGATTGAATTTTTAAATCGACCATTGTTATTGTGTTGGAAACCACCTTCCTTTATTTGTTTCAATAACTAAATTTTTGTAAACAAATTGACATGATGTATTTTTTTCCTTAAAGTTTATTTCTTTTCCGTTACGAATCACTCTACAAAAGTTTTTGTATTATAATTTTAAATATAGTTATGATTTTTTAAAAATATATATATTTTTGCCGATTAAAAAAAAATTTGTTAATTAACTTTGTTATAACAATAGTAATCGATAGCGCAATGTGACAATCGTATTCCTAACACTTCAAACTTTTGATTTCATTAGTTATAACATTTACTTTGCATTAATCGAGATTTATATAACACTTCAAACACGAGTCGGGTCCGACAGACCCGCGCCGGTCATTTGTGTTAAATTTATGGCCATCGGTTAGTTGAGTGTTTTTATATATTGAAAATATATTTCTAAAATATATTTCCAAAATATATTTACATATAAAAAATATCCTTGAAATATATTTTCAAATATATTTTAGCAACAAAATATTACATTATGTGTCAAGGGAGTAAAACAAGTTTTGCTCCCTTTTCAAGGGGAGTAAAATTGTGTTTTACGTGCATGTGTGATAAAAAGTTAAATATTTGTTATATAAATTTTGATATACATTTTTTGACATAAGATTAAATTTTGAGTAAATAGGAGATTATTTAATAATTAAATAAACTACTAAAATAAATCATCCACTTTTGTTATGTACATTAAAAATAAGGGTATCAGAAAACGACATTAATATTTGAGACACGTATTTTCGATTAAAATTTGTAACGAAAGCTTATTTTCCATTCGTGCTGTGAATCTTAATGTAAATTTATATAAAATAATGTAATTTTCATTTGTTTGTTTCAATAAAATTATTGCTAACGATCTTAATTGTGTCGATATGCTAACGCATATGTAAATGTAAAGAGTTTCTAGAAACAAAGTAACAAAATTAAAAAATCGGAAACCCTGTTTTAATTTTGATAATTATGATATGAATATCATTCATAAATTACATATACATGCAAAAACATTATTTATTAGCTAAAATTAACAAAATATAATTATAGTATAAAAAATACTCAAATAGAATTATTCAAACCCACTTAAATTAAACTTACTTTCTGACACTGCAATTTTGAACTAATTTCTAGATAATCATATAATCTATAATACAATTATAAAAAACACGTTAATTTTTTATTGTATTATAAAATTTAATTAATTTATATATAATAATATAATTTATATATATAATAAAATTATTATTGTATTATAAAATATATTTAATTTGTATTTCACATATAATTTTTTCAGTATTAAAATATTCATTGACTGAATTATTATTCCAACTATTCCTGGATTTAATCTAATTTTTTGCTTATCTTTTACAGAACATTCAATTTCATTTTCATGTTTATTTAAATGTATGTAAGTTACTTTGAAATTATCCTAATTTCATCAAAGGCTTTAATAAGAGTCTCTTATAAGAAATTAAACTTCTGAAACATTAGCGATGTAAAAACTGAAGAAACTCTTTTTAAGAAAAGTATATGCATAATGTTTCAAGTATTGAATGAATTTATTTGCTAATATTCTAATGGACTTTTCTATTAATATATATATATACGTTATAAAAAGTACAGAACTTTTTTGCCAATAAACGAAACATTATCAAGGATTACTCCAAACTGACCTGTTCCGGATAAAACACTGGATAAAATGTAGCTATTATATCCGGTAGTCCCGTAAGCATTCATACATGAGAAAAGTGTCATGAAAATTTACTGTTTTATAGTAGTTTGGGAATTTTTGCAAAAAAAATATAAATTTTACTATGTTTTAAATTGAATTTTACTATGTATTCGTTCAATTTTTCTATGTTTTCGTTGAAATTTACTATGTTTATATTGAAATTTACTCTTAAACATAGTAAAATTTGTACTCTTTTGCAAAAATTTCCAAACTACTATAAAACATAGTAAATTTTTAATGACTCTTTTCTCTGGGTGTAACCATACATTTACATATCTTTAATATAAGATTTAAAGGGTGTAAAATTCGGCTGTTAAATTGAATAAAAAAATATATTTTACATTTTGAAAAAATACACGACAAAATATTATAATTATAATTATGATTATAAATAACCATCTTAATGTAAAACACAAATTAGTAAAACATTCTACATTGTCTTTTTCATTTAAATACAATGATATGAATTTAGCCAATTAAATATCACAAATAGTCGGAAATAGTCTGGATGAAACTGAGCAAGTAGATAAACAGAAAATAACAGAGAAAAAGGATTTACCTCTATAAAAACATTCGCAATGATCTCTTGTTTTCATGCAAAATATATCATAGTCAAATTTTTAATACCTGTTGAAATTAAAGATTATTATAAATATATCTTAATACAAAAAACGAATTGTCGTTTACATTTAAATAAAAGTATTCTATCAGTTCGGCAAAGCGATAAGAAAGCTTTATGCAAATAATTTTCAACTTCGGAATAGTTGTTTCGGAATGTTAAAGTAGCTCTACGAACCTCTGGTGTAATAGGCGAAATATAAAATTCTATTACTGCGTTAAAGAAAACGTTACTGGCAAAATGACTACTTGAGCAAAACGTCGTATAAAAGCAAACTCGAAAACTTACACTTCAATGCAACTTTTTACGCAACGTATATATTTTAATTTCGCCACAGACAATATCTATAATCATAAAAGATTAAATAATGTATCGATTTATTGTTAATATATTTTTACGATTTTTTGTCATTCTGATGAAAATCAGAGGAAGTAGATTTCATTTAGAATCATATTATTGAAATAAATGTCTTATTTCCAAAAACTTGGAAAATCGTTCGATGGTTGCGGCTGGATTGAAAATTGACCTTAATTTATTTTTGACCTAAATTCGTTGGTTATATGCAAGACGAGTGATGACAATTTGTCGAATATATTATTCCTTTTCGTAAGTTTCTCTTTCGAAAACAAGGTTCATCGTTTTATTAGTTTTATTTGTATTCATAATCAAAGTTATTTAGTCGTAAATTAAGATCTCATAATAAGTAATTAAAGATTTATGGAAAATTTTATATTATGTGTTCTGTATCACAATAAAAAACTGTATGTATTATTTTGTGAGGAAAAAAGAGCAATTATCAATGTGTAATAATTTCTAATTTTTAATTTTTCTGTTCAGTTTTAAAATTATAAAAAAAATATTTAGATTTAGTTTAATAGACAAAATTCTCTATTTCACTGTGTATTTTTTTGCAAATTAATTTATAAAACTTCATGTTTCTCTGGTCCTATGTTCAATTCTTAAATGTTTTCCACGTAGATAGAAACGCGGAAAATACTTTACTTGTCGTTCATCTTAACGGTTTCGAAACAAATTCGGTTGCATTTGAAATGGAGCCACAGAATTTATCTTCGAAATAAAAAAATTGTAGATTGACCCAGTTATATTACGACAAAATCTGTTCTTGTAGTTTATTGTAAGAAGCTTCTTGACTTCTTCAGCGTCTCGTTTTCTATAATTTAATACAATTAAACACTATTATATATATAATTTTCAACTAACCATGTTAAGTAATATAATTCAGTTACGTGAAAAGCATTCGATATAATTACTTTGAGAAGCGTTTTATTTGCCGAATAAACTTTTTTCTTTTTATCTTTTTCGCTCACAATATCCGTTTCTATTAGCCACAAGAAGAAAAAAAACAAGTAAAAAAGAAGTTGAGAAGTGAGTCAAATTAAGAAGAGAATTTAAAATAACATTTATTTTTACGTTTGATGATTGAGAATTACGTCGATTGAAATAAACTGATCTAGATAAGCAAATGATTTCCTTTTATCAGTAGAAATTACAATGTTTTTTACCCTTCACTTCCAATTGATGGAACTTTTAACACTTTCCCAGTTTGTCTTTCATGCATTATCCGTGTTTTATTCTAATTGTAATAATGTTCCTTGGCAATGAAAAAATTCAAGTTGGATTTATTTTTGGTTCATCTTCTTTTAATTCCAGTAGATTCACATCGAAACTTGATTTTAATTTCAACCACTGGTCCTAAGCTTAAAGTCGATAAGACAACACAAATGTGTTAATCGAATTTCAAATTGCGAAACTTGGAACTTAAAACTATTTCCAAATATACTTTAGGAGCATACGTTTGAATCAATGTTGATCCAGTGTTGAAAATATATTGTCAATGTTAAAGTGTAAGTGTGTGTTTTCTTAAAATAATACTGAAATTTTATTATTCAAAAAAAACATTTCTATTGACTTTAACCTTCGATATTTGGTTAAAAATAATTTGCGAGCAAAGTTTTTCACATTTTATGTTTACAAGAATGGAACAAACCCACATTTCTGTAACTTCTTCTTTTACTGCTGTAAATTCGAACAATATTTCTCATCAGAACAATCGTTACTTGAATCAACAGCCACTTTAATTAAATATTGTTTCAATAAAGCAACTTGCTTGAAAGCTTTTAAATATAGCTAATGCTATGATCATTCTCAACTTTTCAACTATTCAATCGTCTGCTGGCAAGCACCCAAGGAAAGGCGTCATCTTCTTAATATTTGACAGTATTGAATCATTTTCAACTTTCGCTATGTAATTTCAATGAAAAGTTCGATGAACAAAAAATATTAAGCTCAATGTAAAAGCTGACGTTACGCAAATAGATGAAAATGTAAAATGTCATGAATTAAAATCAATAAGTCTAATATACTCGTACAAATATTAAAATTAAAGTAAAGTCCAAAAAACTAATGTCTAAATAAATTTTTAATCATTTAACAATTTTAGACAAAAATTATATTATTCTTTTATCAATTATTCTATCAACAATAAAAAAGGATATTATTAAATAGTAAAAGGATATCATTAATGAAGTAAATTTTATAAATGTGACTTTTTGATTTTTACAAATTAAAAGGAAAAGACAATTGATCAAACTAAGAAGGCAGTATCAGCGAGTTATGTCACTAACATGAAATGTCCGATTAAATTTCTGCTAAGAATGAATTATTGCAGCAGAGATTTGGATATAGTAAATTATGACACAAGTAAAATGTGTGATGTTTTAGAATGTGTACAAATTGATTTTTCAAATTTCTACATTGCGAGCAAATTGTGTGAAATTGATAGGCGGATTTCAAACAACTGTGATGATAAAATGTGAAACTCAGCATTTTTATTAAATAAAGTTTTCTTTTTTTAATTGAACAATTTCTGTTCTAATGAATAAATTCACAAGTCGATCGTTTATATGTCGAAACACTCGGATTACTTCTATAAGCAACCTATTTTGGTCATGTGATCATACGTAATCACATACTCAACATATTTTTTAATTTTTTCTAAAATTAAGTTATATTAATTTTGTTTATTGTTTATTTGATTACTTTTCGCATTTTTAATTGTAATAATAAAACTAAATTATAATATTTTCAAAAAACATACACTAGGATTTTTAAAAACCCAGATACTTTAAATCGATCATTGTATTGAATTTTTACAATTCTCTTCTCTCACGAATTTCGTTTGTATTTCATTTTTCCTTTAGTATCGATTCATTTTTTATGGAAAAAGGATCATGCAGTAATTTCATTCCTACAGATTGTGGCCTACTTTGCAACGAAGTTTCGACAAGTTTTCAACCAATGTAAATGAGGTTTTGAGATTCGCTGCGCTTAACGATTGGTTAAGTCTAGTTTTTGGCATTTCTGCACGAACTTTGCGTTTTATCAATAATTTTGTAAAATCAGATATGACGCAAAACTGTTTCGTTATCGTACATACTTTATTATAATGTCTTCGAGAAATACGACAAATCCGATACTAATACGATTATCTATTCGAATATGATGATTATATTGTCTGCAAATTCCCAAAGTTTTTGTACTTCTGTCAATCGATATAGCTAATGATGGCAAAAGATTAGTTCAAAACGAGTTTACGCTCATGCTGATCTGCATTTCAGTTCACTGCGTTAACGTATTCTGATATCCTAATTCATGGTTCATTGCTTTTTCTTTGTATTCGCAAGTAATGTCGTCAAGCTGGTTTTACTTTGATGACTTCAATTTTTTGTTGATTGCAATATACGTGACTTAAACTTGCCTCGCTAATTATGTCTAAGAATGTAATTTATCATACAAAAAGTGTGCAATAAATTTATTTTTATATTTTATAAATATAATCTTTTTATTACGTATAAATATAATGTAACACATTCTTTATATTACATCTCTAATAAGATTTATTTTAAAGCCTCAATCAAATATTAAAATACAAGTCTAAATTTAGAAGAACTTGAACTTGAAACTTTCTTTGATTAAGTAGATCGATTCTGTTTTCTAATTTGCAAATCAAAGGCTTTGGCATTATGTAATATCTTATTAAAGTAAGTATTTAACGATGTTACATCGGCAAAATTGTAAGTTCAGTTGGGTGCAATCAATGAGCTGCTGAGTCAATCAATATGTTCTCCTGGAAGCATTATTTGTCTGATTTAGCGTATCTTATCTCAACTGAACATGTGTCTAAATTACGTTCTCCAATTTGGTTAGAGCTATACCAACAAACCAACAACTATTGTATCGACCCCCTTTTGTTGTCAATGGGTTGTTGAATTGTATTGCACATTTCGGGAACCTATAAGATCGGACAAAGATTTTAATTTCTCATTATCCCCTACACACGATAATATATATATACAGGATATAAAAACTATATTTTATATATATCCAAAATATATATCAAAGTGTATTTGAAAACTTGAAAATAAAGACAAAATATAGGCGATTATAAATCTCATATATATAAAAACGGCAATAAGTATAATATTGAATCTATGTAATTTTGGATATATCTTCGTCCGTACGGATTAAAATACGGAATATATTTTAAACAAGAAAATTAGTTAAAAATAAATGAAATTAAAGTAAATAGTATTTGTTTTTTTTTAGTTTTAAAAAGGTAATTTGTTTTCTTATTTACTTGGTTTTCTTGATTTAAAGACATTCAAAATAAACGAATACTTTTAAAAGGAAAGGATAACTTTATTTCTACGGAGTTAATAAAAGTGGAGTTAATTGGATTAACATATTGCCAAAGGTTTGAAAATTTCGTTTGCGCCAGGCGAGGACGCATTTAGTTCAATGTTCTATCCTTGGGGACACGTCACACTAGATCCAATGCAGAAGTGAAACTCGCTACTGCCATGCCAAAGAATCTAATTTAGGTTGAGTTGTTTGTAGTGTAAATACTATTTCACACATTTACGTTATGATGATTATAATACAAAGATAGACACTAATTTAGAAACATTATAGTTACGTGGCAACACTAAATTAGCAGCACTACATTCAAAGTGACATTAAGTTAATGGACCAAAACATTTCGGTCGCGATTAAAACTTCATTGTCCAATTAAGACTTCAAACACAATTTCATTACAGTTCAATCCAACTTGTCAGTTTGTCAGCAATTTTTTAATTCTAATTTTCATTTCATTACTTGTTCTAAAGTCATTTATTTTAGTTTCTCCATTTCAGTTGAAATTTCAATAATTTATGTCATTCATTTTATTAACGAAAAAGTCACATTCATTTCTTGAATTTCTTTTATTCTTGACGTCGTCTTTTCATTTTTTTTTCCTTCGTCTTCTTTTTTGATAGAAAAATATAACGTTATTGGACGATAGGATTTGAAATAAGTTACATCTGTCGTTACCAGACAGTAAATTTTATAAAGCTTGTTCTATATTTTCAGAAATCTGAACAAAACTGTTCTACAAGTGCCGTAACAAGACGTGTTTTTCGGTTGAATTTTCTCGAGTTATTTCCATAAAATCGGACTATTGCGTTTGCATCGATACATAACATCGTAAAATACTTAAAGAATCAACCTTAAAAGTGAACAGTGAAAAAAGATAATGTTGATCGACTGATGTGAGTATAAAAATAATCGCTTCGTATGTACACGTGAAATAATAATATCTTTGATTAATAATATAAACATTGAACAACAACTTTTTTCAATAGTTTATTTAATAATTATGTAAAATATATTTTGCGAAAAAAATATATAAAAAATAAACATAAAATAAAGTAAAATACAATAGGTCTGACTATATTAGCTATTTCTTCTACTAGAAATATGATTACTTCTGAGTATATTCTATAACCTATAATAAATAGTTCTCGTAACTACAATCTACGAGTGAAAAGAGTTGAAAGCTTTATACTATTCTCATAGTTTTCACAAAAGCATAATCCGAAAAATAAATTGTCAACGTTGTATACATCATTAACAGTTATATATTGAAAAAAAAGAAAAAGAATTGTCCTCATTTAATCAAATTGCAATAATATTGTTTGTAATTGATCTTCCATTACAATATAGCTATACCAATTTAATTTGAAATTCCAATGAATAAAAAGTACAAAACGAAGCAAAGTTTAATTAAAATGAAATATTTAGCTACGAACAATGTTTCATCCGAAAATCAATAAATTTCTTTGTTTCAAACTTTAATACAAGAAATTAATTAACTCGAAAAATTGTGGCAAAAGTAAAAAGTGGTCAATCACATCTCATTTGAAAAAAACACGATGTTTTTGACTTCTGGCAACAATTCAAGATTCTTAATAAAAAAGTAATGAGCATGCGAACAGCATCATATCAAATATGAATATTATTTTAAACTAGTTCAGTGGAATCATTTAAAAAATAAAGAAGTGAATTTGATATTTTAATGCGGATAACATGACTCACCTATAAATTAAGTTTCTGCAAACAAGTAATTTAAATGTAACATTTAAAAGCTGAAATTAATTCACTGCAGATTAATTCATATTATTTTTTGCAACAATAATATTTTGCTTCAATTAACAAATTTCGGACCATTTGTTAATTTATTCAGATAACATAAACTCTGAATATATGTTTAGTGTGATAATATACAATAAGCCGTATGTAGAATGACCACTTGAATGCAATAGTTTCTATACATTTATATGCACATGAAAATATTACAATCGGTCCGGATGATGAAAGTAATATGCATACATTTTGAATGCAAACATAGTCATTTTGTTTTCTTATCAATAAATTATTTCACTGAAGTATCTATGCAATTGATTACAATGAAATAGATTTAAATGTTTTATTCAATCATATGAACCAATTTTTGTATTATTGGACTCTTTATTGCTACAACTGACCTACATAACATCGTTTAGATAAATTAATTCAATCTTTTTATTATAGATGACACAGATTGCTTATGAAATTTTCATAAATGATTATTTTATATCTCAATATAAATATCAATATAAATACACTTTATTCGGAAATTTATGTACAAAATATGTAAAAATGTTTGAAACCAGTCGTTGCATTTTCTCATTTGAAATTACTTCAATTTAAAAACAATAAAACATATTTTTGTAGGATTTATGTAAATATTTTACGATTTATTGAAAACAATGCTGTAACATTTATTATTTCATCAGTCTACATTAAACGTACCGAATCTCTGAACAAATCTTATCTCCAAACAAACGTAATATAACAACATCTATCTTAACTACCCGCATAAGATATGTTCTGCTCTAGTTCCTGTTTAGCATTTTCCTACAAAATCAAAGTGAAAACCTAATATTATGTAGTTGATAATAAGTCAAAAACGATCAATCTTTTGACTTATAATTTCCCACATTTTAACAGGAAAATTAATTAAATAAATTACTTATTTTTTCTAAGCATTTTTGAAAACATTTTTATTTTTGAATGTTAATCTAAAATGAGTAATCCAGATAAAAAACAAAAAGTGACGATGAAATAATAAATTCCAACGAATAACCCAACTATTTCTTTTCGAAAAAAGTTTCTTCAGTTTTGAATTCTACTTTTACTAATGCATTTTTTGATTGGTTAGGAAAACTGCGAAAGAACTAAGCTTTTCATTAAACATTTTTACCCCTTTTGTATTTATATGATATAGTGGTTTTCAATTTCTCGACAGGTCAAGCCGATGACCTCGTTCTCTTTGAATGTCCGAGAGAGCTGCGCGTGTCCACGTTTTTTTCAGTAAACAAACATTTTGTATCGCATATGCCATACAAATCATTTTTTTCTCAAATGAAATGACTCAATGTCAGTCATTTCTACCCTTCACCTATTTCGATTAAAACCCAATTCTCAAATTCGTCGCATCATGTCTTTTTAAATAAAAAAAAAGTGTTGCATTGAATTAAATTCCAAAATACCTTCTTTTAATTTACACATGAATTCAATTTCTCATATGTAAAAGGTGCTTTATTATTATTTATAATGACGGGAATTCCAAAATTCAAATCATGACGAAAATAATGCAATTTTTCTTTTAGTATAGAAAAAAAGCATTTCCGTTGAGAAAACAGTTTTGCTTATAATCATGGAATAATTATATACATCATCCTGTGGAGTCTTCCCCAGAGGTTGCGGACACACAAGGAATATTGATTAATTTGTAATTCGTTCTCCAGAGTATTTGCCATTATACGTCTGACGTTTATTGGTTAACTCGCTGAGAGATGTAAAGGTTTTATACATATTCGTACATGTTTGTGCGAACATTATGTATTCTATCTACATCACTTAAATGCACTCATGTCATGAATAGAACTTATATTCGCATAATCGTGTGAACATTTACATTCAAATCTCAATTCTGAACTCTCTAATTTACAACAAATGACAGCACATGTAATTTTACATAAAACATATAAATAACACATCTTTCTAATTTTATATATATGATATTAAAAATCACTTTAATATGCAACTTTATTAATCATAAATAAACATAATTTAAAAGTATGCTTTATTTTTAAAACTGTGTCATCACAAAATATCCCGTGTAAAATAACTTGGAAGAAAATTATTAAAAATATGTAATACAGTTGACACGCTTATTGTTCCACATTTGAAACTTCTAATGAACTATTTCGTCAATGTTCCGAGGTTTGTTCTCAACTTTGTAATAGTACCAAAAACTTTTCTCACTTCAGTTACATGCATTAAAAGTTAAAGATCAATTCAGCAATTTCATAATTTGTCATCTGCCGTCGAGTTAACGATAATTTAATTAAAATTTCACTCGACTATTTGTTTTATGAGAAAAGTATAGTATAATGTAAAATATACTGGCTTCATATGCTATTACATTATGCTAACTTTTATCTTTACCGTTTTGATCGATGAAACAAGGATAAACTGTAAAAGTTGGATAAAACGAAAGTGCAGTACCAGAAACAATATTGTGCGAGATACAATGTGCGCCACATGCAAAATATTAGGTGCGATAAATTGTAGAAAAATTCGGAATCCTGAGTATGTTTAAGAAGAATAAACTTAATAAAATTGTAAATTCAAGAAACTCTGTGCAATAAAAATATGGTTATTATAGTTATTTAATTTTAACTTGTTGGAATTTCATACAAGCGAATTCAATAAAATAAGTTGTCGGAATTATAATTTAATTCTGAATATTGATTACATTTTATTTTGTTCGTATGTATTTTAAACATTTAGTTTAAAGCTTTGCATTGAAAAATTAATTTTACATACATAAATTTCTGAAAGTTCTATTTTGTTATAATAATTCTATTTTGTTAAAATAATTTTTAAGTAAAATAATTTACTTAAAAATATTATTCTATTTTGTTTTGTTCATTATTTTGTCATGATATTCTCATAAAATATTCGTATATAAATAAAAAAAAAGTATATAAATAAAACTTCACTTTATCAAGTTTTGAAAGAATTAATTTATTCTTCATCACTTAATAATTTAAAATATATATTATCTGTCTATGTATTATCCGTATATTTACTGAAAACAAATTTTGCATTGTCCATATTCTAGAAAAGTAACATTATTCAAATATTATATTTTTGCATACGCAGATTAACTTATTTTTATGCACTTTTGATTTAATTGAATCATGCAAATATTCTTAGAATAATTATATATATCTTTATATAAAAGTGAAAAATAAAAAATCTGATTAAACAAAGGAAAAATCGAAAAAATTCCTATTCCATCTATTTTTTCTCTGCTGATCTGCTGAATGTTTTTTCTTTGAAAATATTGAAATCTTTACTTCTATCGCAATTTTTTCACTTAGAATGCTAACTTTCTTTTTAAAAGGATGATTTTTCCTAGAACTGATTGCAAAATCTGAAAAGTCTGACTTTGCTTTGATGTCTTTTTATGCACCCGTTTAAACTCACAATGCTGTTAGTTAGTTTTTCGTAGTATAAATTAAAAACTTAAAATATGGTACATTTCAAATCATTATTTTGGAATAATTAATATGTTAATGTCTAAAGTAAAAATCCATTAATATAAAATCCGTGTTACCCACAAAGTTGGCCAATATGCGCCAAGTATTGTTAGATAAAATGCGCAATGGCAAATTGAAGTGAATAAAATTGTTAATTAAATAGAGAAGGCTACATAATAATATAAATGTCAAAATCATAGAATTGGTTATTTGGTTATAATATAAAAAACATATGTTTGATACATGAAGTTTTCAACATTGAATTTTAAAGAGTAAAATAATAATTTTAGAAGGTAATTAAAATATCTGTAAGTTGGACATTAATTCGTTTTAATAAAAAGTAATAAAATATTATAAATTAACAGGCCCGATGATCTAGTCATAATATAAATAATCTGAATGTTACAAAGTTTTCGATGTCAAACTATTAATATGAAAAATTCCAAAAACGTACAATAGTTTTCTCTGCAACGCTCGTTTACTGACATAACATAATTTGTACTACTGCTGGTATTTAATTTGACCATTAATGTAAGTTTATCGTTACCGATTTTGCACGTTAAATATTAATGTTGTAATTTTGTTGACATTTTGAGGTATTACTCAAATAACTTGTACCACTGTTATTGGACTAACAAGAAAAACACTTAGTTTTTCCATCTTGTTTTTTATTCCTTATTTCAGACAACTAACAAGCACAAATATTTTCATTAAAAACTTTGTCATTTGGTTATAATGAAATGCTTGAACTATAACTGCGATAAAAAAACAAATTTATGGTTAATCATAAATTTTGCAACACATTAAACAAACAAATTAAAGAACAAATTAAAAGAAATAGTTATTCAGATAAAGTTTATGTATAAATTTTTTTGTTTTATGTATTTTATGTTTTTTTGTATGTATGTTATGTATAAATGTATATTATGTATAAATCTTTTTAAAACTATCCGATATATTTACATTAAATTACGTTTTGTATTCTATACAAAATTGTATAATAAATGTAATCGTGAGAGTTGTAAAGTGTAATTTAATTAAGCTTTCAATACGAAAGATTGTTAGAATAAAAACTAAGTAAGCATAGGTGAGAAAACGAGACACTTTTTCCCCAATTTCACATAAAATGAGAAAATAAGTAGGACACGTTTGTATAACATGTGTTTGATTAAAAAGATGAACGAGTAAAAGTAATTTGACAAAATAAAAGATTTTTTTATTCTGACAAAAAACAATTATATTAATTGAAGGAATTCAATAAAGCCTATATTTATGAAAGCATTTTATCATACGAAATGTTTTGTTTGCAGTGTATATAATGGAATCAAAAAATGCTGTATTTAAACAAAGATCGCGCGTACAAATATCCGAATATTCAATTTACACTAGTTGCGAAGTTTATTTGCTTCGGGCGACCAATATTTGTCACTCTAAACAGTGTAGTTTCCACTAAATCTATTCTTTTGTTCACAATTCGGACAAAATTTATAGTTTTTCAGATACATTTTTTTTAATATTTTACTTATTAACCCATTAAAATGTATACAATTTAAGTCCGTCCAAATTTATGTTAGAACGATTGTTCAACTCTCATTTATTTTAATTAATTCCCCGGATTCCTGAAATTTATTATCTATCTATTTTTTTAACTTACATTTAGTTTATCTTTTTAATTAAATAAAATTGAAAAATAAAATGTTCGCATATAATCTACTGCATTCATTTGAATAAAATATTATGCCAAATTAATCGCTCAAATTTGCAATTTATTAAATTTATTCAAATAATTTTATGAACTAGTTATTTCGATTAAACTATGCCATAAAATGCAAAATAATGTGATTCCTAAATTGTAGATAGCATCTGCTGTTTTAAAACCTCAATAAAAATATTTATGGAATTTCCACTCTTTTGATTTGCATTCTTAAACACACTTTTCTCATTGTCATCTCCAAAAAAATGTAATATCTTGCATTGCAAACAATTTTGCAACTTTTCATGAAATTACACGCCCTTTCTTTTATATTTCAAAATGGTTTTATGCATTCAATTTTTAGTTAACTTCATCTTATTTTCAATTCAGTTATAATTTAAACATAATTTCACAAGCCGATATTAAATCAATTCTAAAATAATATTATACTATTGTCATTTTAATATTTCAAAAATCTTGTAAAAAGTTGCATACACTTCTTAATAAAGTTTGTTTATAATACCCAGTGTGTTTATGTATCCTCAAAGATAAAAATCTATTCGGCTTATGCAACATGAAAACAAATATTTTTCGTTTCACTAACCAACGATAAAATAATAAACAAATACAAATAATGAAAATGACAATTGGGGACAAAATAATGGGGAAAAGAGATCAAAATTTGGGATCACAGTAAAATATACAGGTATATATGTTTGCCGCAAGTGAGACAAAACATTTTGTTTTTAACTGTATAGGCATGTACGAATATAATGTACTTGTATGTACAAGCGGGTGATTGCCTCCCACCCCGATTTATGGTGCAAACAGCGCGCAGTAACACTGCCGCAGCTAGTTCTCCACTATCTCGCCAATAACTGAGAACAAATTTCGAATATATGATGCGCAAGCGTTATTTCACTAAGCCTAAACGTGCATCCAATGTTTGTATCTGATGCAATGACCATATATGATACTAGTAAAATGTGTATGTAATTAACTTTCATAAACCTCGTACATTTGGAATCATATGTTGACCCAAACAGTTACGGACGAAAATATATGTATACACGATATATAAAAAAGTAATGAAAATTAATAAAAAAAAAGTAAAAGAACATTATAAAATAATATACGAACTATAATATGGTATAGTAGGTGTCTGATGTCTATGTCATGCCGAAATAATGTTGTCACACGTCTATAAGGTCACATAAAATAGTGTTACAGGTGAAAATGTCACATTTTGTACATAATTACTCTTTTATATAATACTTTTTATTATGAGATTCTTTTTTCATTTAAATATAATAATTATATAGATGTCGAGTTGTCCTTAAATTCATAAATGATATAGTAATTTTCATTAGAAGTTACAATATACATACATTTATATATAATAGAAGAGATTTTTTATTCGTTAGGAAATAAAAGAGTTTCTACAAAATTGTAATCCGATTTTTATATTTTTCATCCTCAAAAGATCGTTCGAAGAACGTATGCTAATTTTTTTAAACTTTAAAAAAGTATAATATGTATATGCAAAAATGAAAAAAAAAGATTTTCTAATAACAGATTTTTGTTCAGAATTTTCATTCTGTATATGACTTTTTACAAAAGAGCGTTTTTTTTGTGTCTAGAAAATTTACGTTCTTACATACTCTACAATACAGTATAAATTTTTGTCATTCGCCTGAATTTTTCGAGCAATTTTTCTTCTCCGCAAAAATGTCATATAACGTTGGGTACCATGTGAAATACATGAAAAAATGAAATATGAACCGAGTTTACAAAAAGTTTATTCTGCAAATGTTTCGAAGTGATTATTCAATTTTATTAGATGTTATAATCAAGACTATAAACAAACATTTATTTCCAGTAAATATATTGTAAAATCATCTATGTTATTGAAAACAATTTAAATAATTGAAATAATAATTTGTTAATTAAAATATAATAATTTCGCTTGCTTAAACATTAAATATTGTATTTTAATCAAACATAAACAAACGATCAGTTTTAATATTTATGTATGAAATTAAAGGAAAATATTCCATCTTTTACATGCATATTATATTCAATAATTTGGCGCGCATTAAAATGTGCTTATAATTAGTTAAGATCATGCGATTATCAACTAACGCATATTATTATTATTATATACGTTTTACATAATCTCACAATTTAAGTACAAAATTTCGCTTTTTAAACGTTTTTAATTGTTTTTTTTTAATCGAAATTTAGCGATTAATTTGTTACAAACTTTGTAAGAATAATTTATTAATTGTAATTTAAATAATGAAAACAAAATAAACAACATCAACAAAATAAAACGCAAATTAAATAATTCGTGAGACGTTTTAAAAGCAAAATAAATGTGTTTGTTTAAAACTAATAAATTGTTCGTTTCTTCGTTTTAATTAAAATTTACACATAAAAATGAGAACGAAAAAAAATTTATGATTGCGTTTAATTTTATCATAGCATAGCACCAGGCTAGTCAAATAAAAGAACAAAGTGAACTTTGCGAAATAATCAGGATCGCCAATCCCAGGGGCAATTAAGTCGCCAAAACGCGTTAATTCGTCCCCCGACATATAGCTGCGAATCTTTTTTCCTCGTGAAATATTAGCCCAGCGTGAAACTGCCATTAGAAAGAAACAACTGAAACGTTTGAAACTTGATTGTGACACTTATTACATCATATGTTGAGCGGCGAAATATTATCCGTGCTTTTAAACGTGCAAGCCCGGTGTAACTATAAATATGAAAAATGTTCATCTGCAAGACACTTTTATGAAGTTTTGCAAAAACACAAAACCGCGTCGAAATTTATGTTACAGCAATTAATTAATTGTTCTTATTGTATTTATAGCTCATTCTTTTATTTTACATTTCTTTTATTTATAATATTATTATTATTATTATTATTAAAGGTATAAAACAAAAGATCATATTCGGAGATAAGAATACATTTCAGGACATATACAACGTAATTTATTTTATTTCGTGGTTTGAAAAAGTTTTTATTTTCGAGGTATTTCAGAAAATAAAAACTTCATAACTTAAAACTTGAAGAATCACTTTTCTCCATTAAATGAATGAAGTATCAGTGTTTTGAGGTTCTCGTATTTTTTGTACTTTTACAGTAAATGTAAAAGAGACATCATTCAAAATTAAATACATTTCTATTCTATTACTTTTAGACAGATAAATTTTGCAGTTGCATTGTATGTTAGTGCTATACTGAAACATTGACATTTAGAGATTTACTTTTTATGAGTTTTTTCGAATATTTATTAACGAAAAATGCTGATTTTTAAGAAACACAACGAAAAGATAACTTTAGTTTCTTAATTCTCCTTCCAAGAGGAAAATATATAACTTTCAACTCCTAGAGGAAAAAGATAATGAGTTTCTAATAAAGATTTGTTCATTACTTTTGCAAAGTAACATTTTTATTGATCATTATATTATCATTTCTGATCATTAATTATACACCGAGGAAATTCGCCAAACTTGGATGCCACTCAATTTGACATTATTTCCAATGGGAGAAGAAACGGCGCGTCGCGTTTTATACGTTACGACCTCGAATCACTATCGAATTTGCGACCATAATTCAGCGCAAAAGTAAGGTCTCATGGAATGACGTAATTTTGGACGTCTAATACCCACGCGCTCCATTTGTCTTCGACTACATGTAAATGTCCCAAGAAAGTATTCCTGCTACGTTCAATGAATAATGAACTGGCATATAAATTTTGAGCGTGAAAATTAGCCGACAAAAGAACAAAAATTGTTCTAAATCATTATTTACTTGAGATTGATTAATTATTATACTTCTTAAGAAGTAAACTGTAACTTTCTCGAGCCGAGAGAAACGGAAAGAAAAGTACAAAAAAAAAGAAGTCAAATCGATCGAATGCAATTAAAAAATCAAGGAAGAGACCGTTAACTTCGCGCAAAGCTTGATAGTTTTCATCTTTACGGCTAAAGCAATTGGAATATTGCCAAACGATGAATCTTCATTCCAAAATGCTTGCTAATGGCTGCATTGTGCCAGTTATAATAATGAATGACCACATCAACGGCACCATTATAAGGTAAACCCAGTAATAAGCGATTATCTGAGCCCTGCGTGTTTCCGCTCAAGTTAAGATAATTTGCAAAATTTCCAGTTTGTTGAAGTGATGAAAATATACATTTATATTCACTTGACATAATAGTAACACAGAACAAATATCTGCAAAATAAAATTAAAAACATGAAAAATAAAGAAAGTACGAAAAAAAAACGAAGTAATACAAGCTTGGCGAGAGGTATTATTTCTGTATGACGAAAAATTATATAAAATGTTTCTTATCTTTTCAATGTTATGTATATATAACATCATTTCAAAATGAAAGAAATATAGTTTAACATGTTTTGTAACTTATTCGACTGAGTGAATAATTATCAAATATATATGTCAAAAACAAGATATTGTATGCATTTGAAAAAAAGTTCGTTTTAGAAGAACGTAAAAATACTAAATTTAACTTCGGCAATTCTTCAAGTGGAAATGAAATTTTGCAAGCCTACTCATTTTTCATTAAGACACACGCGACTACTTCTAATTAATAGCTCGCGCTTTCGTGCTGAATTCTCGTTTGCGCATAAAAACAGAAACATTTGTTAATTAAAATATGACAAGGCTGATATATCACAAGTGAAGCACGTAGTGCACTAAGTTGAAAGACATTTGGTCCTACCGAGTCCTTGTGTTTTTACATAATTCAGACAATTTGCATGCTACTTTCCTATTTGTACAACTCGATTCACCTGTTGTGGATGACTTGGATTTGAAATATATGTACATAAATGTTTGCTTTATGATCAACTTTTGACTTTTTATAATACAAGTACTTTTTTCTTTGTACTTGTGTTTAATTTGTTATTTATAGTAACTTACCTTTTTGTCGGAAAAGGGGTTGATATTGTTCAAGGCCAATTTCAACGAGCCACTGTTCAGCCTCGGTAATTTCGCCATTACTTCTACTTTCAGCTGCTAACATTAACAACTTGCCAAGGCAGAGGACCATGGACAGGGCGAGAAATATCCCTGATAGTACCGTTGACCATCGCGCCATTATATCGTTTCATCTATAAAGTCAAATCTAAATTCATATCCACATATTTACCAATCAAATGTGTATATATGACTTTGGCTATTTGATTATATTCGCATTTGTACCGAAGATTAATCGAAATTTAACTGAAAATGATTAAATAAATGATTAGTATTAAATAAATGTAAATAAATAAAATAATCTTTTATTAACTTTTTTTTATTTGTACAATAATAAATAATAGCAAAAACAAAAACTACTTACTTAGTAAAGTAATTTAATAGTACATTAAAATAAAAGATAAAAAAGAGATAAGTCAAATTAAATACAGAATTACGTACATGCAATAATAATTATACTAAAAAATAATAATAAAGTACTTTTGTAATAAACTTTTTAACGTAAAATTGAATTGTCTGCAAGTTTTTATTTGAAACAAATTAAAGATAATAAAATGATGAAATAACATTACATCGTCATGTTGTTATATAAAAAATTAACAGAATTTAATAGTCGATTTACATCAATTATATAGAAACCTATATGTAGGCTACACATATTCATATACACACATATATTTTTTGCAGACATTATTTTTAATTTTATTAACAACAATAACAAATATCTTACAAATAAAACTAATGCAAAATAAAACGTAGTAAAATTATATTCACTCAAATGATAATATTTTTGTCTGATATTGAACATAAAACAGAGAATCTTCAACAATTAGCACATACAAATATTTTAAAAAACAAACAATTAATAACAAATAAAAAAAGAAGAATGTCAAATTGAATCAATTCAAATGATGAATTAAATTAAGAATCTTGACTGAAATATAAACGCAAATTTGATTTTGTACAAACCACAGAACGCACAAATTGCTGTCAAATATATCGCGTACAGAATTACGCGACGAATAACGAAAAATACTGAAAGAAAAATAAATGAAAAGTAACAAAACATTGAAACATTGATCCGCGCGTTATTGGCAAGAAACGTTCATGGCTAATGTCAAGTCGACCTTACGTCAAAAAAAAAGTCAGGTTATGTTGTGATTGAGCGCGCGTTTGTTTGTAAACATTTCGTTGATGAACGATTTGTCTTATAATAATGAGCAAAAAATTATATGAGTTACCTCAGTCTCACGAGAATGCTCATCGTTTGGGACTGAGATGAAATTTGATCGCGATTAATTCTGACGCTACGAAATAACGAGCGCGACAAAGACAGCCGGTAAAAAGTGTCGGGACTTAGTGTGTATATATGATATCATCCGATATCATCTTCTCCAGTTGCATTGCTCGACATCTCGCGAATTTTATCGCGAATCTGCCTTACCGACTGAATTTGCATCATATTATTGATAAACTGTAATTTTAATTCTAACCTACAAATAAAACTTCAAATTTCTAATATTTGTTGTTTTATTACATTTAAAATACACGTTTGTAATAAAATATTTCAAAACATATTGTTTTTTTCATCATTTTCTGTTTTATCAACAGTCGATTATATGTCAAAGTGTAATTTTCTCATCTGTATTGCATTTGTTGCTCGATGGCTCACAGCTGTCAGATTTGGGTTTTTCATTGGAATTTCACATTGCAGTGTATGAAATAGTGACATTTTTAAGATTATTCATTTAGATTGAATAAGTAAATTTATTCAAACAATGGCGTACTTAGTAGAACCAGATTATGTACGTTATGTGTGCAGTTGTGGATCGCTTAAGTCAATTGCAAAAATATATTTCTGCAGACATTGTTTGAGAATACGCTGCGGCTACTGTGTTTGCCAAGAGGTGGGTGTACAGTTTTGAACTTTGCGTGACATTTCGTGTATATTACTTGCGTGAGAATTGCAATTTAATAAGCTTAATTATTGTGTTGTAGGTCGATTCTCATTATTGTCCAAATTGTTTGGAAAGTTTGGCCACATCCGAAGTACGTCATAAAAAGAATAAGTAAGTTAAACCATTTTCAATAATTATTATAAATTAAAAAGAAAATGTGTATTAAAAGCAATTATAATTATGTATAAGATAATACATTTTGTACATTAAATGTAGAGAAAAAAATATGTTATTTAATAATATTGTCTTATGTCTGAATTGTAGATGCTCAAACTGTTTTAATTGTCCATGCTGTTTTCAAACATTGTCAGTACGCGGTGGACAACCTGTGATACGAACGTCAACCCCAAAGCAAGGAGATGACAAGACAACTCCGAAAAAAGTTTATTATCTTGTATGCTCCCTTTGTAGATGGAGTTCTCGAGATGCTGGAATTCCAGATCAAACACTTGGTATTTATCATAAATAGCGATATGAAATTTACGAACTCAAATAATTTAACAATTCAATTATAAATAAAGATAATAAATATTTAATTATATTATATTTTGTGAAAGTGTATTTAAAAAAATACAAAAAGTAATTCATGATGTTACTTTTTATATATATATAATTATTTATAATATATATAATTATAGTATAAGGAACAAGAAATAAATATTTTATTTCAATTAAATATAAAGTTACAAACAAAATATGCGAATCTAAAAGTGAAATTAAAGGTATCATATTAGTAAAAATTTATTAGTTAAATTTTGTTAATAGCAACTAATGTTTTAGCGACTGGAAGCTGGACAGAACCAGATAATCCTTTCACTCCAAGAATCAACGCTTTAATTGATTACCACAAGATTTTAGTAACAAAGGAAAGAATGTTAAGGGAACGAAAGAAAATGGAAGCGAAGCATATATTTTTGCAATTCGTAAATATTGATTTATTTTTGAATAATCTTTAAAAAATAATTATTTTACATTAATATTTAATTAATGTGTTGTAATTGTTTTAAATAATGTTTAGGACAAATTTGGATTAACTTCGGCAATGGCAAGAAAACGTGCTGGACGTTTGCCGATGTCTACGCCACAATTGCAAGCTGATAATAAACCACCACCATCGGAAGCCTCTGAAATAGTTGATGAATTACCACCAGAAATATTTACTGAACCATTAGATATTACACATGGTAAATTGTTCTTCAATATTATTCTAGCATAATTGATTGATTTTGTTATTTTGAATATAATTAAATTTTTAATAATGTGTGTAACTGTAATAATCAATTTTTTAGTAACTACTTTGGAACAACGACTACAGCAAATAGAATCACAGCCTGAACAAATATTTGAATTACGCCCCAGACGCAAACAAGTCTTTGTAAAACGATCACAACGATGTCGCACTTGTGAACACAATGTTAGTAGACCTGACGTCAATCCACAATCAATCAAATTCAAAATTCAACTAGCTGCCTTGTAAGTAGAATATATTGCTTAATTATTATACTATAAGATGTAACCAATGATACTATAATTTTCGAAAATTTCTTATTTCAGTTACCATATCCCTGAAGTTCGTATTGTTACTTGTGAACCGTTACGTATTGGCAAGTCAAGTGAATTAATTTTAAAATTTTGTAATCCAACTCAACATCAAACGCAAATTTCCCTATTACCAATGGACACACCGACCACGCCCATAATTAAGAATGCAGCTGGTCAAATAGAAGAAGTTAAACGCGATAATATGCAACTTGTAAGAATAGTTTTGGAAATAATAAAGTATGATTTTATCAAGTATTATATTTCAAATATAAAATGTAATTTTACAGGGTAGCGAATCGCCTAATTTGATGCCTTCAGTAGTTCGACAAACTTCAATTACCGAGGATCCCAAACCAATAACAGTCGTTACCAATGCAAACATTATTTTACCAACTTGCACGGTAATAATTCCACCAAGAGATGACACAGCTGAATATGATGATTCAAGTGATCATCATAATTTTCAAGATGATCCAAAGTAAGTATAAATTCATTATTTATATAGAAAAAAAATTTAAACAAATTCAACATGAAATTTCTCAAATCTTTGGTTTTATATACAGATTGGTTGTTTGGCGCAAAGGAAACAAAGTAATTTTGCGCTTAAATGTGACCCCCAATGATTCCGAGAGTATCAGTGAAGGAGATCCTGTGATAGTAGGATTTGTGATGCAACACGGATACGTGAACACAATTGCAGCCCTCGAAAATAAGGAACCACAAAAACTCGATCTGAGAACCAAAATCTTTCTTACGATTGGAAATATTGTGGGATCAAATTCATGAGAATACGACCCCGACTTGTACAGTATAAAGTCGTGTAAAAATTACTACAAACTGTATTACTAAATTACATTGAGATAGAAATATCTAGCCTAAATGATGTATATCTCAAAAGATATTTTGAAAACAAACCAAATCAAAATAATTATTTATGCATTATCAAACATTATAATATTTATGAAACACATGATATGTGTATATAATACGTGATTATTAACATTTTATATCAAAAAATTGAATAAATTCTATACAAAAATAGTAAATAATGTTACAAAGTATTTTCAGCATAAAATTAGAGGTACTTAACGTAAGCATTATCACTAATGAATAAGTAATTTCATAAACATTTCTTTGAAATGAAGAATCTTCTTTGCAGTAAATTGCTTCATTAGGATAAAATTTTCTTTAAAGTTCTTTTTTACATTTTTTTTCTTCATTTGAAACAATAAAGATACGAACTGAAGTTATTATCTATATCTTTTTACTTTTTATTACTTTTTAAAGCATTTTATGTTACGTTCACCAGCACTTAACCATTTTTATTTAGAATTTATATTTGTCTATACATGAAGATTCCAATCTCTTAATTTTAATTTTAGTTTTGATGAGAATTACTAACTATGAAATTATTTCAAGTTTCATCAGTTACATTGTAAATAATCTCTATATCAAATCCTTTATCTTGACGCTTATTTTGTGTAATCGTCTGTATGAAACGTCGAATGTAAACCCCAAATCGAAAAAATAGAACATTTTACTGTAAAGGTAAAATTTTCTTACAACTTTTTTTTAATTATGAACGAATATGAGAGTATATATTATAGAGTATGAAAACATGTATTCTTGGAAGCAATAAAACTTTATTATGAAAAATTAAATAAATTAAAAGCATGTCTGTTACATTTATTAAATGTATTTAATTCAAGACAGAAATATATAAGCTTCGTCAAGATAGCTTTCATAATATTTTAGTAGCGGATTATATGCATTGTATTTCATGGTTTGCTTTTTGATTTTTAACTTTTAATAGTAATATTTAATTTTAATATATATTAGAAAAGTTTTGTTTAAGTTATAAATATTGGAAAGGTATATCAATTTATAAAAGTATAAGGGAGTTTAGGGATGAGAATATTATATTTATGGCACTTTAAGTAAAAAATATATATTAAAATTCAAAATAAAAAATGCGTTAATAAAGTGGAATATATTTTTCTGCAAAATTTTATTAGATAATGAAACAGCAATATTATCAGAATATATGCAGAACATTTCTTATTTAGACATTCCAAATGAATAAGTACATAGCAGCTAAATAAAAATAATAGTAAATGACATAAAAATGACATAAAAAAACTAATCGTGTGAGATCATACAAGTGTATAAATTAATTTA
The DNA here is from genome assembly GCA_022817425.1 of Gryon sp. ZL-2020. NCBI lineage: Eukaryota > Metazoa > Arthropoda > Insecta > Hymenoptera > Scelionidae > Gryon > Gryon sp. ZL-2020. The sequence continues at coordinate 6,021 of JABFPJ010000657.1, read as the reverse complement.
AAATATAAACTATAAAAATAAATATACATATATATGCACAATTAAATATAAAATTAGTAAAAATTAAAATTGCATATAATCTGCATTCTATTTATACAAAAAAACTATCAAATGACAAATAACAGATCTTATACAGGCGAAATAATTACGTATTTACAAATGCTCGCGAAATAATGTACAATGGCAGAAATGATGATCGACAACTGTGGCATTTACTAGGAACTCGATAGTTCCATTTCTTCCATACAAACATGCTCACTTTCCTCGTCAACTTGTGTTGCCCACGTTTTTGACAACGAAATTCCACAAGGTCTTCGTCTAGCCAGCAAAATTCTTACTTTTGTCCGATTAATGACTAGTAAAAGAAAGATTATAAAACCTTGCAGTGCATTCAATATGTCCATTGGGAGCCTATAAAAATCATTTCATTTTATTGATATCAAAAGATTGTTCACTTTGATGAATTATAATTATAACAAAGTTAATTTAAAATTAATTCATGCATTTACCAAATAATATCACTTTCCACTCCATCAATTGAGGACACAATTTCAAAAATCCAAGTGACTCCCATAACAAATACGAGTTTAATATATAAGATACATTTAGTCTTTAATGTTCGTATTTTTGATGGATTACTTTCCGTAGAGTGTTGCCATAAACGCCAACTTGTCATGGATAAATATACGACATTTGACACCAAAAGTATCGTTAAAGGTCCCAAAAAGTAGACCCAAATTTCTTTACCACCTGCTAAACAAATTTTAAGTTTTATTTTTCAATTTTCATTTTTAGTATTCTAGAAATGTATGTATATCTGATTTATATTATATAAAAAAAAGTTATATTATATACAAAAAAGGTGTCTTGTTATGGTATAATGAATCATAAAATTTATTTTAACATTTGAGAATCAGACCTGGAAACCAGCATTTATCTCTGCTAAACCCGGGTTTTAGATGACTACCATCAACATGATGAGTCGTTAAAGCCGCGATCAGGAAACACGTTGGAATGCCCCAACCTATTACACAAAAAATTGCGAACAAATTGCGATCGTTGACTACAAATTTCTTAAACCTGAAATAAAAAAATCATTGGTCATCGATTTAAGTGAAATTCGAGCAAATATTACAATTTAACTTGAATGAATCCTTTGTAATATCTAAAATTAGTTTTTAATTGGGCTTTTAATTAATCATTTTCATCTAATCGATGAGTCATACGAAAACGGGAAAATATCAGTGCATTAGAATTGGACATTCATTCATGAATTAAATAGTAATGAATAAGCGAATTGAATATCTGCTATCTCTACTTATCAATTTGTGTCAAATTGATTAAGTATTAAATAAAAGAGTTGCATTTTCTTGATATTTACCAAACACATCTCCAAATGTTGAATGACACGATATTAAACCAGAAAAAGGCTGTCAGAAATGCATAATACACAATAAATGCTGAAAAAGAGATATTCAGATTAGTACTTAAAGTAATTACCCATTGCATAAAAAGTTATCAGTTGAAAATTAAACTAATTTTACCTGTTGGAATGCATAAAAACTCAAATGCTGGTCCATAAAAGTTAAAATTAGTAAACGCTAGCATAAGATATCCAACTGCGAGAGAAATCATGACACACATCATGGACTTGTCTTGGATATCTCGTAATTCGGGAAGATAAGCATAAATAGCCAATGTAAGAATAAGGAAGCATGATGATATGATAAATACAGTGCCCAGTAAATTCAGTCGCCAATGGTTTTCTTCTTCAATGTCTTCATCCTTAAAACAAACTAAGGCAATTTGTCTGGTTCCATTAGTAACTGTACAAAATCTGCAATCAAATAAGAATATTTTTATTAACTCTTTCAGTTTACTTATTTTTGCATAAAATAATAATAAAAAGGAAACAGTTATTGAAATAGCTATTCAAAGATAATTTGAACTTACTCTTCATATGGAACTGGTTGATCCCACTGAAGAAAATGAAGCGACGACGAAGTTTCGTTGATGGTAAAGGCATCAGAACTGTGCTTCTTTGGGTCAGCGATATAAAATTTACAATTCAGTCGAATTTTGTGTCCGTCGGTACAGTTTCCTTTGTTCGTCCATACGGTATCTGGAGGACAGCATTCCGTAGATAATTGCTGTGACGATGGTATTAATACAACCCATATAATTGCGAAGAACAGAAAACCAACTAAAACATATAAATAACTCCTAGAATTATCGTCTTAAAAAATATTTAAATATTTATAATAAATAAAATAATTTATTTAATCTCAAATTAAGTCTCAAATCCATGTAAGAAATGAATTAAAACTAGAAACATTGGATTCTATATAAAAAAAAAGAAATTAAAAATTGCGTCTAAATATTTAAAAGAGAAAGATTATTTAAACATTAATTGAGATACAAAGGTTCGTGATAATATACAATATCCGTCGATAAAACGACATAATTTAATGAGAGACTTCAATATGTCATTGTTAATAAAAGTTATAGTACGCTTTTCATTAAAGAAAAGTCATGTTTATATTCACGAAGCATTAGGTTATTATGTAATATGATTTGTTATGTGTTCAATATTGTTTCTCAAATAAATTATTAAAGACTATCAGTATTTCATTATCGCGTGTAATTATATATTTATAAAAGAACTTCTATTTCACTTCCCTTCAAATTTTCGTGATTTATGTCTTATTGACGATATCAATTAATTTCTGTTACATCTTTATCATTAAAATAAAAATTTGAGATAAAAATATATATTAATAATTATTTCTATTTGACATTTAAATCAAATGAATCAATATTTTATTAACAAATTACAATTTTTTTTATTATTTTATTTTTCTCTTGTTTTTTATATAAATGAGATGAAGTATTTTTATTTGAAAACATTATCGCATGAAAGGTATGACACTATGGAGACACGGAATTGCAATCATTGCAAGAGTTCTTATCAGAAAAAATGCATACTCAAAGTCATTTTTGCTAATCCATATAATGACACGCATCAAACATTTTTAGGACTTTAAAATGCGCTTGTGGTCCTCGATTTGATCGACACGAACATTGGATCCTTGATCGAAATCCAGTCACAACGACAGTCAAAAAATAAACCAAAGTGAATATCCTGTGCTGTCTCTTTTATGTGTTGATTTCCTTCAGCTATACTTCTCCAAGCATCACTTTTTTTAAATCTTATTCCGGTCTTTCTTTTGATTTCTGAAAAACATTTCATAACAAATTATTATTCAAATTAACAACTTAATAGTTAAAATAGTGTAATAATTTTTGAAACATCTGTTTTATATTATAAGTTTTCAATAGTAATTTCTTTTTTGTAATTGTAATTTAAATGTGTAACAAAAACTGATTATTATCTACACAAAATTACTTTACAGTCTTAGTAACTGTTATTATTCATACTAAGATTATTTTTAATAACGTGTTAATGATGCGATTTTATATTGCAGATAAAATGTCTCCTTTAAGATTGATGTGAGTGGATGTCTCGTACTGAATTCAAGTGAGAAATACATAGAAAGTGATATCAACTTGTTGATTTTCATTTATCAATGATATCGATATCATTGTATCTCTTAAAGGAAGAAAACGTTGATGCATTGATATGAGAAATATGCAATACAAAAAATAATCATTCGTTTTTGCGCTCTTACCTACTGTGACTAAATACATGTCAAACAACTTACAAAAACTGTTTCTTTTACAGTTTAAATCTTTTAATTGAGATTCAATACATTTCTTTGCGATGACTTAATTTTTATTAAATAAAATATATAATATAAAGCTTAAAAAATAAATGAAGAACAGAAAATAGTTAAAATAATATTTCTTTTTTGCAAAATTAAATATTTAATTTTATTAATTTATTTTTTTTGTTTTTTGTATTGTCGATTCATCATTTGTATTTATTATTCATTAAATAATTTATGCTTAAAGAAAATAGATTGTATTAGATTATTATAAAATAATAATTGATATTAAAGTTAATTAAAGATAACATAAACGATTTTCTCTGTTACCTTAATAAAACAAATTTGATAAAAGCTCATATTAAGTGAACGTTTAATGTTAAATTATGTACTGACATAAAATACTACTTAAGAATAATACGTTGTAACATGTTATTATATACTTTTATCGATTCTAGACCTAACGTGAAAAATCGTTATACATTTCGTCAACTACATATTTTCTAATTTTAACTTTTGTTACTGCATTATGTCACCTCAAAAATTTACAAGTCAAAATTATTTTATGTAAATGAAGTCCAACCAAATTTGATTTTGGTTGTTTAATTATATTGTTTTATAAACAAATTTTTTATAAAGAAATTAATTTTATAATATAATTATTAAAAATTTGTAAGTTGGAGAACAGTTTCTTGGATAAATCAGACAACCATTTCAAAATTTGCATACAAATTCAAAGTTTATGATCAGAGATAAAAATTCAAATTAATCGTTTTGAAGATGAAACTTAATAAGGAAATAACAATATGAAAAAGTTGCAAACAATCAATGATTGAAAACTCGTGTACTATATTTGAATGAAGAAAATTAAGTATTACATTCACGAAGGTGTAAAGTAGTTTTTATCATATTTTCATGCAATTTTCATTTATATACAACATTCTTATTTAATAAAGAAAATAATTTTGATAAATAAATAAGTAATAGTTTGGATAAAAATAATGTTCTCAAAAAATTAAACTGAGAAATAAACGATTTATATTTTTATATTTAATATTTGCACATATTAATCAAAATTTAATTTTCGTTAAAGAAATGACATTTTGCACAAAGTTACAAAACAACTCTCTTTTAAATTGAAATAATTTGATCATTTTTAATTACTTTTTAACACTTTAACCATATTTACATTTCACTAATTTTAATTTATTAAGTTTACAAAATAATTTGAATTCAAAAAGGTAAAATTAATTTTGTGTTGAAGTAAATTTTTAATTTTTAATTCTTTTAATCTTAATGATAGTTTGATTAAAAATCAAGAAAGATTGATGTAAATACCTGCAGAAGTTTATCAATAAACTTGAATAAAAATGTGTACCTTTGTAAACACGTGTCTTTAATGATATAATCAGCTGCAAATTTTGTTTACAGGGAACTTCACTGTACAGTTACGCATACCACGCGGCAAACTAAACCTGAATGATTCAAGTCGAACTGATCGCAAGACGTTGTGCCTCTAAACTCACCGATATCGCACGTACATTCGTCTTCCCCACCGCAGATTTTTATTTATTTATATATACGTTACTCCCATATTACATTATTTATCAATTTTATTGTATTAATATTGAAAAATGTTTACCAAATTCAAATTCTATGATGTCATAAGTTATGTGAATATACATTATATTAAAATTACTTTAATTTCTTAAGGATTCATTTAATTTGCATATTATTTTTTAATTATTTTATAATTAATAATAATAATTGAACTATTATAATTTGCAGTAATGTTATTCTTATTACAAAAATATGTGTCATATTATGAAAAAACTTGTTAAATACGTACGTAAATTTGTAATTTATAAATAAAATGTATAAAGAAGAAAATTAAGTAACGTTTTTTTTCGGTATTATTACATCTGATGTTTGCAAAGAAAGCAAGTTTCAATCACATAAGCGCTTTAAGTATTGTTATTCTTTATAATAAATATTTTTATATTTCATATCAACGTTGACTCATGAAACATTTCACAAATTTCGATATCTAATTACTTATTAGATTTATATCAACATTTAATATTCGCATCATCTTATAGTATATTTATCAATTATCAATTGCAAATTATATAATTAAATAATTTTCTTGTAATTACGTTTTATAATTATAAAATAATAAATGTTTTAAAAGTAAAAAATAATTAAACAGATTTTTTATTACTTTTTAAGTTAAACTTATTAATATTTTGTGTTATTTAATAGAATTAGGAATTTTTATTTCGGGGGGGGGGGGGGG
>JABFPJ010000656.1:0-35580 GCA_022817425.1 Gryon sp. ZL-2020 | reverse complement strand
ATAGTAGACTTAAGTTGATGTTTACAAAACATTTCATTAGAAGTCTTCGTAGCTCAGTGTGTAAGATGTTTAACTTTCACGTTCGGGTCTTGGGTTCGATTCTCCATAATGCATTTTTGAACAAATATTTTACATAAATGTTGACTAAACCCAGGTGTGCCTACTGAGGCTTAATCAGGCCAATATTGGATTTCATCAAATATCCCATACTAGGGAGGCCTCGTTAGGCCCATATTAGGAATACCTAACTAGGTAATTTATAGGTTAGCGTTTCAAACCAATGTAGGTCCCTCAAAAATCCCACATAAGGCCAATGTTGGTCCAATCTTGGAACAGGGTTTGCCCAAGAAGGCCCCAGGTTCAGCCAAGTTAAAAATTCTACTAGGGATGTTTATATTCGTGTCATACATTTATTTTACACCCTGTATATTACTAAGAATTCGTAGAAAGTAAGAAAATTTTGTCGCAACTTTATTATATTTCTTTTATAGCTCATTAAAAGTAAGTGAGTGAATTGTACTTTTTCTTAAAACAGCACTTTTTTATGAAATAAAATTGAATTATCATTTTGTTTTCATGAATTTATCATACGAAGTCTTGGTTATAAAAATAATTTTTGAAATATACATTTTTTCCTTGTTTTTCGTTTCAATCCGCGCGTAATAAAATCATGACGGTTATATCGACCCAGCAATGAACGTTCAAGCTGCCGACCCTTCTAGCGTTGTATTAATATAAGTGAAACTTTCATTTGGTATTATTTTATTGTAGAACTGACCTGCTTCCGCCAAGGTATAAACGTTATTTGTCGCAGAATTTTGCCACTGTAAATGCCTAATGTCACCCAAAAATAGCTCTTGTTTTTCGACAATGAAAAAAAAGGCAAATAAAAATTATATTGATGAAGTGTTTTTGCGGCAAAATGAAATTCGATCGATGCGGTTCTTGCAACAATGCAAAAAAAAGCGATTCGCTTTTGGGTGCGTGCTTGTCGTTTAAAATATTATATGACAAGGCACAACAAATGACACAAAATGAAACAATTGCGTCGAAACGCGGTAAACATGATACATTTGTTCGTGCCAAATTAAGCCTTTCGTCGTTTTCACAATTACACGACAAAATTGGGATACTTTTGTTTTGCAACAAATTTTGTTTCGATATTGTTACATTTATCGCGCTGTTTAACGTAATGAAATTTTATGTCAAGTAAAAAGTTTGCGAATGAATAAAAAAAAAAGGCAAAGAAAGAAACTATAGTTTCTGCCATAGAAAATTATTGTATTTATGTACTTTAGTTCATACATAACAGACCTTATTTATATGTTGCGAGCATTTCTATGCTATCATGAAACAAGATATTGCAAAACTACAACCATAAAAAGTTGCTATATTTGCAATTCCGTTTTCAACATTTATTTATGTTGAAAATTCATTTTAAGGTGCCTTTTCATATTCAAAGGTTATATTAAGAGATCCTACTGGGTATGATATATTTTTTCACTTCTTCTTATTCACTGGCACTATTGTTATATTAAGAGAAAAGAAAAACTCGCAGGCAAATTTTGACATTACACGTCACTCCAAACACGCGACGCGAATGTGACGTCATTTGATCGAAAAACGTACACAGCCAAGCAAATTGCACGTAGCTTCGATTGAAACTCATTCGCAGCTCGGTGACATATCACGTTCATACACTTTAGAAAGCGGCGCGGTTTATTTGCGTCCGCGTTGGGGACGCTGAACTATACAGCGCTGGGATTTATTTATGTTCCCTAAAGAAAGTGGTGTCCCCACAAACTGAACTAGAACGCACTTTTGTGAGCTAAAATGGGAGGAGATAGGTAAAGGTCGACGATGCGAGATAATATTCGCGATTACATGTTCTCTTGTTTTATTTCTATTTTATGGACTATATTTATTTTTGCGTAAACATGTAATATTTAAATTTTATTGACGTAGAAAGATAAAAAACGGTGTAGAGCATTTTTTGAAAAAATGTTATTTTTCAGACGATTAGTTTGCGATGGAAGAATTTTATATTGGACATAAATTTCAATATTTTTAAATATTTTTCTAGTTTTTATATTTTAAATATATAATCCGAGTATTAAGAACCTTACTTTCCTAGTAAAAAAGATACATACATAAAATATATGTTGACAATATATTATTAAAGAAATTATATATAGATAATATGTTATAATATATAAACAACTATGCGAATATATATATTAGGCTGCGGTGAAAATACGTTTTTGTTTCACAAAAATTATGGACCGCATTGGCTTTGTTTATTTTTGAGTAATATTTAAGAATATCTAAATTCGGATTTCATGTAATAAAAAATGACCGAGCGCAAGAGACTCAAAGTTACCATTTAAACCCTTCATTTCTTAATTAAAATGCTCAAATTTGAACCTTTTAAATTTGAACCATTACTAGAAAATTAATCAAGTCAGTGTGGTCTTAAAAAATGACTTATTTTCACCGCAGTCTAATATATATATGGTCAATATAATAATATTTCGTTAGCATATAGTCTATATATTATTAATATATGAACGAAATATATGAGTTGCTAACAATGCATTATTATAATATTTTTTTAATATGTTAATAATATATGGACATTACATGTACAATTAAATACAATTGAATCCTTAAATCTTTTTACTAGAAAATTATTATTCATAAAGTAGATAATTTGATTATCATGAAATATCACTTGTAATGAAGATTCGTATTATAAATTAATAAGAATTAAAAATTGATGAACAATTACATTATTATGAATAATTCTACAATGCAAAATCGGATTATTATTTTATATTATGTATTCTGTCAGGTTATTGAACCGCTTACATAAATATGCATTTCTTTGTGTTGATGTAATTTTTTACATAAGTTGCGAATAAATTGAACGAATGAATTAAACCGTCTCTTATGGAATTGAATATCAAATATTTTGGCAGCAAATCCGCCATTTTGATCATTATCAAGAAATCCGGCATTCTTGGGTGATTGCATAATCTTATATACCATTTGTCTCATTATCATTATCGATCGGGCTAATATTTGACATATTAAATTCTTATTAAGAATCCTTAACCTAATTTTAATAACTTGCATAGAACTTACATATGATTATTTATCTTTAACTTAAATCATATGTGTACATTTAATTACATGTATCTTTTTACTGTAATTTTTGTAAAAGTCAATCCGATTTATTTACAACAAAAAATAGCAATCAAATTAGTCTTTCAGTACAAACACAAATTGTGGGTTGTTAAATTGAGTAAAAGTAAATTTGAATGCTAGTGAATAGATCCATTCAATCAAACGTTTCGATAAGTTTGATTTAAAATACTTAGTTAAAAAAAAAGTTTATAAATGTGATTATTTATATTGTTTCAATTTTATTTTTGACAATCAACAATAAATTTAAAAACTTATAAAATTCCTAGCCGCTTTTCATATAAAAATTATATTTATAATTTTATAATATATAAAACAATATATTTTTGAAATATATTCTCATTCCTATGATATCCAACCAAGATGTTTTTTATTTTTATATTGAAAATTCGAATTAAATATCAAGATACTTAATTTAGATAAACATTGTTTATTAAAAATGACATGAAATAAAATAATATTGCTTATGAACATTCCAAAATGAAAACGAAATGCTTGACCAAAGTTGGCAAAGTTTGTCTAATATGTAGTAGCTTGCATTACGAAAAGATTTGGCTTATGTTTACTAATCATAACTAAATAATGGTCAAAGTTTATTAAGCTTAAGCAGAGTTATATACAACTCTTAAATTACCAGTCATTATGGTAAAAGGTCAAAGTTTTATTATAATTCCAAATTTATTTGCCTCTATTAAATTATAGTTCACTTTTGGAAATTCCACATTTTGTTTATGCAATTTGAATAATATAAAATATATAATGTCGACAGCTGTAATTATAAGTACTAATAAAACTCATATTAAACTCGAGAATGTGTAATTATAACATCAGCAACATACAGTAATTATGACGAATAATGACTGAAGTTGCTTATAAATCAATAGAGAAACAATAAACACACATCCTTTGCTGAATAATAATAAAATTGATAATAATAAAGTTGCATTCACGATTAAACTTTGTCAACGGAAAATGATAAAGCGGAACTCCAATAAACGTTAATTAAAGTTACAACCTTTAAAAGACAATTTCAATATTTAATTTATTCAAAGTTTTATAATAAAGTCAATAAGTTATGATTTTTCTCTCCACAAAAAAATCATTATAGCGACGGAAAGTTCATTTTACATTTATATCTTTAATCTTTTAAATCTGTGAAATCTTAAACATTTTTTGTTAGTTGATTAAATAATCCAATTTTTCAGACAATTATTGATTAAATGAATTTTATGTTCAGACAACTACGTTACTTTTACATGTTAATAATTTATGAATCAATTTGGTTATTACAAAGAAATTTAACTTTGTATTAGAGAATTGCTGGTTGATTTATGGCTTATTATTCGGTTTGCAAAATAGCATATTAACATCATAAAGTTTGAATATGTATAGAGTCAATTTATTCAAATACAATTAATATACATTGATTAACAAATTATTCAGTACACAATATCCCCCGTGAATGCGTAATTTCTAATTTTATCCGGCAAAATTATTGCTTTTCTTGGTGAAGTTGAATAAAATACGAAGCGTCGATGTAACGTTGTATCAGACAGGATGCACAATTTATAACTAATTCCGTTAGCTATAAGCGATAACATAAAAATAAAGCAACGTTAATGTTCAGCGAACATGTCTTTATTAACGGCACATGCTTACAGATATACTTAACAGGTAATAGACTTAGATCGTAAAATATCATCACACTAGATATGGTAACTTTAATAGTTTATATATCATATATATTCCCCGATATAAATTCCAATCGGACTACAAAGTTGTCTCGTTTATTACTGTATAAAGTAATATTATTATTCAAATAACATTTCCATAATAATAAAAAATTACTTTTTATACACTTCAAACAAGTGAATGCAACGCAAAACCTATGTAATATTCTTTTTAGACAGATTTGACATATGACCTCAAAAAGTCTTACACTCAATTGACTTTTAAGGTGAAATATCAATGGTGGATCAATTTCAAAATGACATAACCTCTTTTCAGTTATGTTTTATTAAAATTATGTTGTATTTCTGGAGAATATGTAAAATCGGGCTTTTTTAGCTTATTTAAAATTGAATTCTTTAATTTTTTATCACTTTTTCATGCTTCAAAAATGCTTCTGTGTCGAGAATTTTGCGAACTCGTATTTCGTATTCAACTGAACTTTGTCAGAAATGAAGTTTTTCGTGGTTTGAAGATTTCTAATCGTATAATAATTTTTTAGCAACAAAAAAATAACCAAAAAATTTGCATTTAATCATAGAAGAAGCTAAAAAAGGCCAATTTTACAATATTTCACTGAAACTATTAATATTAACGTAAAATAATTCATATTGTCATTGTCGGTAAAGTAGACCCAACATTTCACCTTAATTATAACTTTAAAAATTACATAAAAATCTTTATATTTTATTTATATTCAAATATTGCAATGAAGAAAAAATGTAAACAAAATTAATTGAACTTACGAAATGAAATTGCATTAAAAAGAGAATACTCGAGCATAATATTAGACGGCAAAGAATAATTTTCGTTACACTTGTGAAACACAGTTTAAAAAATAAATTAAATAATACTGATTCACGAAATATCGCTGTAATGTTAGTGCAATATTCAACTGTGATGATTTATATTTTATAATACAGAGTTAGCATTATTACACAAAATGTAACGAAAATATTTCATTATATAACAAACACTGTATTGAATCAATATGTGTTTAAATAAAAATGTTTGTAATTTCATGCTGCAAGCATCTTGCAAAATTTATTGTAAATAATTTGCAGTTTGTCAATCGCAATATTATGATGTGGATATACTGCTAATTGGCGTATATCGACACTGCCATACTGATCGGGATATTTCAATTTCGGTTTGTCACCCGAGATTTACCGTTTCCAATATGTCAACTCAAATATATTAATTTTCTTTTTTTCATTAAACGTATTGTCACTTTGCAACGTATTGATTCCGATACACGAACATCAACTAGTTACGATTTTTCCATTAATTCATAACCGTAAATTATACTTTGATATCATTTTAATTAAATTTGAATAAATCAAACAAATCATTCATTTTTTCGCAGAATGTATATAGCATTCGTTCAATTAACATATTTAACCGAAGTGACTTACCTTCATCGCGTAAGTGACATTTTATCACAACATCAAAATGACATTAATTCGTGTGCGACAAACAAAACGCATGCATAACACTTGACATAATAAGTTTTTCGCGCTTTTTTTCTTTTTTATACGTCCATTAAAATTTCAATTCATTGCGACACATGTGTGGCATATAAAACGCACTAACGATCGCGTGACACAAAGCGCAAAAGCTGCTAAGTAATTTGCCGCGATGGAATGACGGAGCAATTTATCTGCTAACAAAGTAAATCATCACGAAACGGCCACGGATGTTTGATAAGCATCGCCCCACTGTTACGTGACGCGGCTCTCTGACCTCGCGAGAACTTTTATTGCTCGGAAGTTAAGATTTTTCGTATGGTTATCGGTGCACTTTTATGCAATAAATATCGCAATTGCAATCTATCGTGCGAAAATGCAAAATTGATCCCTCATTAAGAAAGAAAAAAAAAGTATTGATTGTAATTAACTTCATAATTAATTCACTTCGACACAATTTGTACACTTTGTATTACTCATTCTGCTGTAAATAAATGTCTTTGTAACTGCTTTTCTTTGCATCGTTAACTTTATTTGATCGTTTAATTTAATTTATTTAATGAAATGAATTACAAAAGTTAATAAATAGAAATAAATTAATGCGATATGAATTGTGCTCTTGTTTTTATGTACTTTGCACGTTTATAATTTTTTTCATTTGAAACAAATACGAGTATTATTTTAATTGAAGAATAACTGTTGCACCTTTTTGCCAAAATATCGTGAATAATAATTAAGCTTAACAAAATCATTACCGTAATTTATTTTACTTTTAAATTATATTCGGTGTGTATTTACGTGTACACACATTGAAACTTATTAATTAATAAAATGCTCAATATTGAATTTTTATACAACATTTTGTATCTTACACATTATAATACTTTAATGTAGCATATTGATAAAATAAATATTTTATTTTAAGTTTAATATAATTTGAAATAACTTTTATACGATGGTATTAACAAGCCGGATATTTTATCTTTATTTAATAAAAAATATACATTCACTTAAAATGTAAAGTATTTTTTGCTTTACTTCAATATTAATGTATTCTACAAAATACCCGTATGAGATTATTTTGTCACATTTTTTAAAATAAATATTCATGTAAATAACATATAATAAATAATTTTTTGTAACAAATATTTGAAGTAGAATGTGAATATAAATTAAAAACACGTTTAATGAAATTTTTTATGAAATTCTAAATTGAAAAATATTCATTTGAAAATTATAACTAAAGAAGTGAATTTACTAGAAATTTTAGTATCAAAATTATTATTAATATATATTTATTTCATATAGTCACAATCAAATTTACAGTATAACATTTCAAATGACATAATAATTCTTCAATTTCACTCCGAAAAATTGCCCCAATTTATATTCTAATTCAATCTACGACTCGACTCAGACAATTGTGAAGCTTTCGAAATCTCGCACGATAAATACAATACCATTTGTTACAACTAAATGTAATTTTAAATCTGAAATTGTTGAAAGTAGCATCTCAGGATGTAAGAAAATTGGCTCGCGAGTTGTATCGTCTATTAATTATATGCCTCATCAAGAACAATCTTTGCTTGTCTTTATCTTCGCGATAATTCCATTTGGGACATTTTTCGTTGTCTCTTTTTATTTGAGACGGTCGTTTTGCAAACGTTTCAAGTACCGGCAGAAAATGGAAGTGTTTTCAAGTTTTTGTATATGATTTTGGCATATAACAAACCCACAAAAAAGGATATCCCATTTTGAGACATTTTTGATGATTGAGACGCGACAAATGTTGCAAAATTGAATAAATGAGACATTTTTTATGACTCCTTTACCAAAAATGTCTCAAAATAAGAGACATGTTTTTATAGTGTAATCTCAAAAAGTCTTTGCAAATATTCTTGGAAGTTAAAATGAAAAAAAAAAAAAAAAAGAAATCGAAATGCATAAGTGAATAAATCTGTTCTGAAACATTGTATATCATTGCGCCTGTTGGATGATTTTATGTCAGGCTTTCAAGTACTTGATTAGTGTACTAGCGTTTACGATTTTATAATTTTGCGCTTGGTATTAATAAGCGAATTGAATGAATGTCCAGGACGATTTGTTTTGTGCTCATGAATGACAAGTTGAAATTGGCTGTCGGCTTGATCGAGTGCTAATGAATTGAACAACTGAGTTTGTTAAGTGCGATTGACATACGTTTGCCATTGATTTATTTATTTAAGTCATTAAATAGCTTCTTTTTTTATGCTATCTGCTATTAATCACTAAAACAATCTTATTCTTACATTCAAATAATCACCCTTATCAAATCGAAATTTCACATTTAACTTAAAATAGTGGATAATCAGATGGACTTTCAATTAATATGCAGATCAAAATAAATAAAAAAAAATAAACAAATAAAGTAAACAATGCAATGTAAACAAATTAGTAATATGATAATAAAAGTAATATGATCAAGACAAAGTAAATAAAGCAAAAGTACAATGCAATATAAATAAAACAAAGTAAACAAAGCGAAGTAAATAAAGCAAAATGAACAAAAAAAGTAAATAAAACCAAGTAAACAAAGAACAGACATTTCTATGTTTACTATTTAAATTTTAATTAACCATTTTTCTTATTACTGTTAACGAATGCTGTCATAATATAAACATACATATTTACGATTTTTTGTATGAACTTTGTAAAAAATTTGAGTTTATTAAAAGTGCGAGTTATTTGCTACTCCGATGCAAGATGTCACAAACATAATTCGGATTGTAAAAATTAAATACAGTGAGAAGTTAGCTTATCCAAAACAAAAAAGAACTTGGAGAATCTAAATGAACACCTACAATAAGAGAGTTGGTACTATTGTCAGGATAGTTAATTCGTAACGAATGGTAAAGATCCAACGCTGGGAAATATTGATTAATTAGTGGAAATTATTAAAGCCATTCGAGTGCAGCCATCGGCTTTGCAGTTATTGATTCAGCAATTTTAATGGTAGTTGATACTGTAACTAACTTAAAACAGATATTTCCCAGTATTTGGCTTTTTTTCATTCTTCTTCATCTTTTTTGCATTCAACGTTATCTTGCTATTTTATTTTATATATTGAGAAATATTTCGCTTAATACGCCGGATTCTTAGTTCCGAACTTTTGATTTTGTTTAATATTTTGTTGAATTTTTCTTTGTAAACATACAGCTGCAGAGAATCGTTTATATAAATAAGTAGCTTATAATTTAGATATCATTAAAAATTCGCCAGAAATAACATCAAACCAGTTTCTGTTGTATGCAGAAAATAAACACCTTATGTTTGCGTTTAATTGGATGTCCATTTTCCTTTATTAAACAGTATGCAAACAAGTATGCGAAATAATTTACTTGAATTTTATTATAACTGGAAAAATGTAACTGAAAAATGTTATTTTTGTTTGCGGAAAAAGGTCGATTTTCCTTTGATAATCAAGTCCATAAACATATCAATGAAGCAAATTGCACAAACGACTGAATATCTTTTACAAGCAATTTAACTCCGCAACATAATTATATAATTTAACATGCTTTCAATCCTAATGAAATTCACAGCCAAATAATCCAATAGTCTATAGCTTTAACTTTATTACACTTTGCAAACTAATAAATTATCGAAAATAATTTTGTTTTCAACAAATTTTAAAAACTTATTGATCCAAATTAATAACGTAATTAATTACGCCGCGTATAAAATAGTTGTCATATGAAAATCGATCCTAAGAAGGCTTTTTATGATTTGATTTAAGTATTAAACCGTGAATTCATTATGTACTTATTGATTTCGACTATTAAATTAATTGGACTATTAAATTAATTTTTTGTCTTAGTTGATAATTCAAATAAATTATTCAATTAATCAATAGTGTCATTCTATTTATGTTTTGATCTTATGTAAAATTTGCACTTATCCTGCAATAAGTAGAAATTTCAAAAATATATATAAAAAATAAAATAGTATTTTGCACCAAAGGAGATGAAAACGAAAATTAATTTTCCCAATGTGCAAATGATAGTTTCCGAACAGAAAATGCAGTTTCGCGAAAACTCCGAAGGGAGAAAAAAAGCGTTTTTTGTTCATCGTTATATTTATTTCGATCCCATTTTCTCCGTATTGCTTTAACATTTATTCAGAATATAATTTTTGTGTAGCTTATTTTTCTAAAAAAATTTATATTAAATAAATTAAAAATGAATAATTATTAATATTATAATATTTTAAAATATTATACTTATTTAAAATGATATGATAATTATGATAAATGACATATAAAATATATTAGAATAATACATCAAATAAATGGTATTCACTGTGATGTAAACTGATTAATCAATGTATCGCAGTGCATTTAAACTTGATATACCTTCATTTATTAGACCGGAATGGAAAATCAAGGGAAAAATAGACGGTACATTCACCCTTCGACCGTCTGCCAGTGTCTGCGCGTAATTACTTTATCTCACTGTCTTCACGTTGCTTTGACAATGCTGATATTACCATGGCATTGATACCATCGTTTCTCATGCTAAATCAAGCCATTCTGGTCGTACAAAGGTTGTCGTTTCATGGTCTGGGAGTTTCATATCTCCGTGCTCTCACTCAAAGGACGCTTTTCCACTCAATCGACGATGCCACTCGACACAGAAACAGGAGCGACCAAAGCCCTGTCCCATGATCCATCCCTTGTGGCAAATACGTATACGCACTCACTGATCATTCGCACTGCCTTCATTCAATTTCATACAAATAAAACACAAGCTTGTATTATAGGGTTTATTTTGACAGTCAACCCAATCATTAAGATTTCAATATAACCGAATACATCAATGCAAAAACCAATCGCAAAATCTCCAATCTTATCATCCATTCACATTTCACATTAAGGTATTAAAATTCCATCAAAATAGATGAAAGGATTTTGTGTTAATATATAAATTAGCCGGATAAATGATTGCAAAAAGTATTAAATTCGTGTACATTAATGGAGATGCAAAATATGGATTACCATCAATAAATAATGAGACTTAATTTCAAGTGAATGAATGTAAATATGAATATTTAAAATTGTAATGCCTACATTGGTATGGTCTTATTAATACATTCCCACGAGTTTATGTTAGACTTTGATCTGATTCGTGATACTGTATACTATTGAACAATTTCCCAGTATTCATAGAAACATGAAAGGGCATAATTCTCAAATGTAATAGACAAATGATGGATATGGATACCTCAACGTTTATCAATTAATTATGAAACATATTTGGTCTGAAATCCATATTTCCATTTATTATGGTTATTCAAATATTCATTTCTATGTATATGATCCATATCTTGTGTCTTGTGTTGAAACTAGACACTTGAACAATGAAGTCAAAACTGATTCCCTAAGCATTACTACAATTGCATGTTCGCAATTAAGAAATTATTTTAATTTTATTAATAACTTTTCTTATTCTGCAAGGTATTTGCATTTCTGAAACAATGTCAGTATTACAATTTGTAAAATTAAAAAATTTTCCTTTGTTGCTATTTGTTCGTAAAAAATTAATCTAAAAAATTAAGATTAAAGACAGATTAAGACAACATCATTCTTTTGAAGGTTATTTTTGCAGTCTCAAGTTTCCGTAGAAGTCAACACAATAAATACTTATATACATTTTGAAATTTGAAATTTCCTAAATTTATGTACCGAAAAGCGACATTTTAGACGAAAATGTGCAGACCTTTCAGGCGTCTGCAAACAATATTCGACCCCTTTCAAATTGTGGCGCCATCCGACATCTGACTTGTCTTTCAAAGTCAACATCGTGTGAGTCATCTTCTTTTACTTAGGGTGTAACCCTAGACGCGTCATTCGGCGAAGGATGAAAAATATTTGTGACGTTGAGTGCACAACTAAGGCATATCACGGTTGTTTTAATTGTGCGAAAGGGAAAAGCCTTGTTCAGTTTATCACGAACAAAAGTTGAGGGGAAGTAAATCCTTAACAAATGTTCAATTTCTTAGTCCATGAAAAGTATGGATTAATCACAAAATATTTGACTCAGCGAATACTCATTACAATTCTAAAAGAAGAAAAAGAAAACAAGAGAAAATATGTTGTCAAAAAATGTTATCAAAAATATGGAAAATTGGTCGATATTGGAGTGTGATTTGATAATTCGCATCATTGAACATTCATTTATTACTTGGAAATTGAAGTTGAAACTAAAGTTTATGACTATAATATAGATTGGCTTTTCGTTCTGATTCATTCTCGGCAACTTGGGAAAACTGAGTTAAAGCTAAACAAACATAAGAAGGCAATCGTAGAAGTGTAATACCAATCGACAATGGACTGGCTTCAATTTCTCACGCAACATTTACATTCATTTAACTTCTGTCGCGAATCTTTTCCTTTAAATTCTTCAAGTCGAATGCGCAGTCGGCTACGTAATGGTGACTTTATATTCTGATTTTAATCATACTCATTAATAAAAGGTCCCTCTTTGATTAATTAAAATCTGCCGCCACGGAAGAGAGAGAGAGCGAGAGAGAAAGAGAGAGAGAGAGAGAGAGAGAGAGAAAGGGAAAAAAGGATCCGAGTCCGTTTAATTATCTTGAAGGACGTCGTCTTGGATGTTTCATTTTTGTTGGTAAGGTAGATTAAGGGTTTTAAATGAGATTCCAACATTTTTGTAACGGAATCTTCTCAAAGACTGCGAAGAAGAAGTTAAGAGAAAAAGAACGAAAGTATTTACTATTCACGAAGCAGAAGTAAATGAAATAAAATTCTTTTTCGTTTGAAAAATTAAATCTATTAAATGGATTTAAATGTTTTTAACGTGTGTTTCAAAACATTTCAAGCAACACTTTGAACAATTTTTGTATGTGTAGAATTTATAGAACAGGTGCAAAATGTTAGTTGGAGTTTATCTCAACTGTTTATATGGGTTTAAGTTTATTTTAACAAGTTGAAGATTCAAACTATTGAGAAATTGAACAGAGTTTAAGTATTGACATTATTTTAAATATCGGTGTTGAATGAATGAAAGTTTAGTATTTAAATTGTCAAATAGGTTGAATTTTCGAGAGTAGTTTTTAGCAAAGTTCTTTAGCGACTGAAGAAAATTAGAGTACAATTGTGAAATTTTGTGAACTTTTTTTTTCGTAAAGTATTATAGACTTTTATACAGTTTAAGTACTTCCGAGGAGAAATTTCGATTAGTATAAAGTTATTAAAATTGTATGAAAATGTTGAATTTGATTCCATAATTGAATACGAAAATCAACTTTAATTTTTGAATACTGAATATTGCAATTTTTATTAGAAACTAAAATATCATTAAAATGATTAGAAGTAATAGAATTTAAGAACAACCTAAACTAGATATAATGGAGTTTAAACTTTCCTCAGGATGTTCTGAAAGTATCTCTCAACAATGTTTTTAGAGATTTTAGAAAATTTTGAGAATATCCCGAAAATGTATGAATGTCCGCGTAAGTGATATATTGCAAAAGCTTCAGTAAACATTTTCAGAATATTATTAGATAATTTTGAAAATATTCTTTAAAACATTATCTTTATTAAAAATAAGTTAAAATTTAATGAAAACAATATTTTTCAAAGTCCCAAGAATATTCCACGAAACTCGAAAATGAAAAGTATTTTGAAAATGATTTATTAAATACTTTCAGTAAATCAGGTACTTGGACATTAATATATGTTCAGAATATTCTGTAAATAAATGTTTAAAAACATTTGAAAATATTTTTGGACGATTTAATAATTTAAACGAAATAATTTCTGGAATATCCTAAAAAAGTACAACTTCTTTAGAACATAAAAAGTATCAAATTCACAAATTTTTTCCTAATTATCTTGAAATTGTCTGAATAAATTAAAAATACAATTTTCCCATACTGAATTTCCTGATATCATAATTAGGCAACGGGAAATATAATATTAGACACAATCATACTTAAATATTACGATACAGTGAAAGTGTTTAGCGAAGTTTGTTTTCGATTATTGCCGGACCCATAACGGCAAGCAATTATTATTAACAAACAATAATTGTTGTTGTAAACTTGCAAATGGTATGGAAGCACGTAAAATTTGAATCGCGTTATTGCGCAATTATCACATGCCCTGACCATTAGTACGAAAATGGCGCGAAAATGACACGTGTTGTACAGTGATTTGAAAACTTATAACTGCCGCTGTAACTGTAAACGTAAAATTACTTTCAACAATTATCGTCATATTTTCATTTTGCGTGATGGTCTATAATACTTTGAGTAATTGGGAGTTCGTGTAACGCGCACGCGGCTTTTGTTATTGTGTCAATTACGCAGTCGTAGAGACTCGGTTACAGCTCCAAATGACTGTAAATAAGCTCAGCGTTTCATAATTCGAATGCACTATGATGCTCATGCTGCGATTCGTGCTCGTTAAGCCATCGACATCCCCAATTTTCCATGTTAACATTTCAAAGGGGGGAGGGAGAGGGCTTTTAGGTGATATTTACGCACCGTCGTCTATGACATAACACTACTTTTGCAAATTGAATATCCTATTTGAACTGTAATTTCTTCGATTGTATATAAATTTCGAGAATTGACTGTTCAAACAGGAAATTAAAAAGAATTTCATGCGAGAATGTGGTTTTTAATAGATTGTGCTCTCTACATTTGTATCAGTGAACATTTCATTTATTTATTGAGTGCATGAGTTTTTGACTCTAAAAAGTCAAAATTAGATGTTTTTTTATAAGCTTCAATAAATAATAATAAATTTTTAATTACAAAAATATTAATGTTGTACTTTTTTACAACAAAAAATTTACCTTTTAAAAAATAGAACATTTTTCAACTTTTAAATATTAAACATTCTCACTTTTTAAGTTTTTTTCATAAGTGAAAATAATTAATAAACATTTAGCAATTAATATAAAATATTAATTAAATAAAAGATATATTTAAAGTGATAGATTAACATTAATTTAGATCGAAATGCGCTTTTCAATTATAACAATACATTTAAAAAAAAAAAAAAACTATAACAGTACTAAAACATTTAACAATTATAGTAAAAATATCAATAATAATGAACAATGATAAAAATAAACAATAAAACAAATTTGTTTTTATTTTATATGTGTTAATATTTCTCTTTTTATATATGTGATTTTATTTTATTTCTTTTTTGGAAAATTGAATATGAATACTAAAACATTTTTATTTTTTTTAAATTTAGAGATCTAATTTAATTTAAAAGTGTTGAATATCACAAATTACAAATTTCTGTTAAAAACAATTTGCAGAATGTAATTTAAGTAGTATCAAATATTTAATAATAAGTAACTAAATAATAACCGAACTAAAGATTAAACTAAATTTGATTTATCAACGTAAACAACCATTCCACTAAAAATAAAATGCAGACAAATGCATTTAAAAAATGTTTTGCCACAAAATAATGGTAATGAATAAAGGAAACTGTACTTTGCAATATGCTCAACTGATATATTAAAAACTTTGCACTTAAAAAAGTCTAATATCAACGTCCACGCAATTAATTTGTGCAAAATTCTTTTTCATTTAATTACATTCAACTTAACAATTAAAATTGGATATAATTCACCGCAATATTATGAAAGTTTCAAAAGCTTATTCAAGTTTTGTCACTGCAATTTCATAAATTTTAATAACATCACTTTCATTTAGTTATTGCTAGTTATTAATATTTTTGTCTCGCTTTTCTTTGTGCTTTCTCTCTCTCTCTCTTGCTTTTGCAACTTCCATTCTTTATCTCCGTTTAACTTAAACCCGTTTGTTAATTTTGCCAAGTAAATGAACTTTCTACAATAATCAACGTCATTGGGGATATCTTTAAACGGTGCTTTTTATCGCAACCGCAACGTTTCAATTTTCCTCTGTTGCATTCTCCAATCCACGCAAAAAAGGAGCACGAGAAATAAAGAAACAAAAAATATAAATAAATAAGAAGCATGCTATTGCATGTCGAAAGAAAATTTAATCCGCGCTCGCGATAGCGGTGGACTGAAGAGTAACAGGATTTAGGTTATGTGAGAAAAGTTCACGTAGCTCGACTCGGAATTGCATTTCTTGCGTGATGAGAATCGTCAATATTTTATGCATGACTATGTATCGGAGTTTCGTGCATTGCTATTTGCGACGTCAAATACGGAGGAATTAATTTCACAGAAACGATTGACTCAAGTGATTCGTTATGAAATGGCATATATATTTATTGAACTGTCCATATAAATGATTATGCTTGACATATATAATCATTCAAATAATATATTTAATATTTAATGTTACACAAAAGCATAGTTTAAATAATAACATATTTTACAAATGATTGTCAATATCAAAAAAAATCACTTGTATTCACTGCTAAGTTCTAATTTTCCTTTATCACAAAAATCCGTTCAGGCAGATGAAATTTCATGCTTGATCATACACGAATCTTATACGTTCATGCATAATGGAAAAATGTAATTTTCATGCATAAAAATGTCTATATATATATGTATAAATATCTACAGATACATCTGATACACGATGAGAGAGAATATCGTATTTTAGTGTGCTAACATTGTGGTATTCTAACATCCAACCTAATGCATTATAAAGGAAGTTTTCTCTTCTAATGCTTTTCTTGGTTTATTAACATATTTTAAATTTTAGAATTGCGTCAATGATTAGGCTCTAAAGAGCGAGAACAGGAATGAGGAAAAAAGCTCGAGAATAAGCCGGTGTGAATATACGAGGAAAAGAAAAATGACTGAAATAACACGAGAAACAACACGAGAGATATATCCTGTCGCTTTATTCGCACGAGTAGTTTAAATTCCATTATATTTCCCGCTCAAGTTGATGCCGAGACAAGTACATCATCTGAATCTATTTGTAGAAAGCGACAGTAGTAAAACTAAAATGATGCTATCGATAAATACTTTTATTTTGCAATTCAAATATCACATTTCAACACTTATTTGTTTTGAAAATTTAATTTTTTTTACCTTATGTATTTGTGTCTTATATTTATATGTACTCGCTGAATCCCCGACTTCACCTGGGTGACAAAAAATATATATGTTAAAATTATTATATTAGAAATGACATCTTTATTACATCACTATGACATATTTATGACATTTTTATGATATGTTCCCTGGGGGGATAACAAAAAAAGTTTTTTTTTTTTTAAATCAATGTCAAAGATTAAATTGAATCATAATTTTTAAATAAGAAAATGCGTAACTTCAGGATCACCTACAAATTCAAATGTTTATGTTTTGTATTCCAATTATTTATAAAAAAATTATTAATTTTAAATTACAATCAGTATTAAATTAATGTAACGAAGCAAATTTGAATACGATTCAGAGTTTATTTTTATTGTGTATGTTTGTAAGAATAAATATTTTAACATTTATTATTTAAATTTATTTAAGTGATATAGAATTAATATAAATTTTTCTTTTCACTTCAGATGTTATTAATTGCAATGAGATCTAATTAAACGCATAGTATATTATACCTAGATGCAAATGCAGCCTAATCCAAGCAGTCATAATCTGATTGCATCCAAATTTCGTCAATCAAATGTCTATAATTTTATCCTTTCATATACCAGGATGCTTAAATTCTTACTTTTATATCCTACAATTTACAAAAGCCCTTTCAAACAAATAAGTGAAATTGTTTTTCCGCGTTTATATAAATTTCATCTTCCCTTAATCTCGTTCATTTTTTGCTCTTGATAAATTCTATATAATTTAATGCTTGATTATCTATAACACTCAACGTAATCTTAGGTTTCTTTTCTGTATCTCTTTCGATCTTTTATTCAAACATGCTTCTGAAATTCATCTGGTTATCTGAAATTCCTCTTATGTATTAAACAAGGCATGCGAGGCAAAATAATCGATGAACCCTCGTAAAATGTTGTCAGCCACTTGGCAAATCAAAATATTCTCGAGGGCGCTCGAAAATTCGTAAAATGGGGCAGGGGAAGGGGGAGGGCCCAGAGCGAGACAGCAATATAGCGAGGGTCGACTTTTCCACTTGAAATTATTATCCGCGTTGAGTCATGGATAGGACGCGCAGGAAATAAATATTGAAATGGGTCGACGGGGATCGCCCTTATCCCCAACTTGGCTCGATCCTTTACCTGTCCAAAGTCCGAGGTGCATGCGTAATTCAAGTGGCTGTGTAAGTAACAGCATTCGTTGGCTTGAAAAGGGGGAATAAGAACTTCTTGCGAATTGTTTCTACGATTTATGTCGATTTCACGAGTCGAAGTTTATTCCCTTGTTCGATTATTTACACGTTCGATTATACGAGTTTCGATTATTCACACTTCAATAATTTATTGTTTATGGTTTTCGTATACTAGATTGTAAGCTGAGTATATTTCTCGCACAGCCATACACGGATGCATAAATTGTTTTATCATACAATTTTATCTCGCTGAAAATTGATACGAACTTCAAATCAAAACCTGTTAAAATTAATTATCGGAATCAAATCGAGGTTGTGTATGTTACATAAAACATTATTTAGGTACATTTGTTTGTGTTAGATAAGTGTGAAACTTTTAAGAGCTTCTGAAGATTTGATACTGTATGATGGTAAATGTTGCATATATTAGTGCTAAATAAATGTAAGTTTCGAAACTGTTAATGTTGAATTTCGTGAATATGAACTTTACACTCAAAAGTTACACTTATAAGTATAAACTTTATTCATTATAATGCTTAATTTATATTCGTCAATTCAAACATTGATAACTGCTATTTTTACACTCAGCCACCCTATTTGCAGTCATTAGTGTAATTTGCATTTTTTATTGCAATTTATACATTATAGATAATTATTACTTATTTGTACAGAAACATCATACAATATTTTGGGGATTATAAGACTCCGCAAATGCAAATTGTAAAGTGTAATCAAAACACGATGACTAATAGCAAATTACACGATGAAATTGATAAAATAATCGATCCGATGAAGCATCCATTTTGAGAAAATGTGTACTCTAGTAAAATGTCAGTTTGATATAATGCCATTTCAATAAAATGTCTGCCTTTCTAATAAGTTTGTGTTGATGAATCGTCCGTGTGATGTAATTGCAATTTGTTAAATTGTTCGATCCGATAAAATATCTACTTGATAAAATGTAGTCATTCGCAGTAACAGCCAAATCCCAACTATTATTTTTCATGTTCACTTTTGTAATTCCACTTTATTAGGAATACACACTCACACATTTAAAACATCCAAATCGAGATATTATCTTTAAACAACTTTTACATCCACAAACTTTTAATGATATTTATTTGACGTTGTTTACGAGAATAAAAAAATTATTTTCACAACGTTCTGACGTTAAACTGATTAGCAATTTGTTGATTACACTAATGATTAACGTATTTTGCTACGATCTTCAACATAAACTTCATTTTGACTTGACTCTATTACTTGTGTCATACTTATGATCATAACACAATTTACAAACAGTTTAATTATTCTGTATCTTGTCAAAAGTGGCGTCGAGAGGCAGCTTGCGCGAATTTATATTTCATCGTGTTATTGACATAGAGATATAGCTAATCAAAATCAAGTGTGGGGCGTGGCATTGAATTTTGCCGCCAAGTTTCTAAGGTAAACATTTTGCACTGTATCCGCGATGAATCAATGGCTATAAACTCTCTCTCGTGAAATTTAAAATCGGACCCTCTGGAACATTCACCAGGCACAGATTCACTAACGAATGTAATAATTCAGATTTGGTTAAATAATTAACGGACATTCCCATTGTAGCCTCGAATTTCGTCTCGAAATAACTTCAGGCCGACTTAAACTTTTACCTACACTACTGCGACTGAATTCAAAAAAGCATTCTTTATTTAAAAGTTGCAGTAAAAAAGACATTGACATTTGTGCACACGAAAAAATAACTGTTGTTTGTTACTTTTTGTGGGTTTTTGGATCATTCAAGTGACATTAAAAATTGGTTGAAGTAACAATAAACATTTTATCTATTTTTGTAAGTTAAATGTTTAATACAATTTAACTTTAAATATAAAGTTTATATGTTAAGTTAACTAAGTGTAGAAACGTAATATTACTACAAGTCGACACTTTCTTTTACATTAGATGAAACAAGATGACGTACTTGATTATTTTACTTTTTATATTTTCTTGTAAAGTTTCACGAATGAGTGACAGCGCATGGAATTAATGTAAATGTTGTTATTTCTCTCTGGTACATAATAACATATTTTTATCTCTTTAACAAGAAAATGTAAGTTAAGATTGCTTTAATTAAATAGTTGAAATTTGATTATTTTTGTATTGTTAGAAAATGGGAAGTGAAATTAGGTAAAATTAATTAAGTTTACTGAAACTAACAAACCTAACTAAAACCGGCAAAATTAACTTATGAATTCAGCTCCAAGGACAGTTAATAAATAATTCAAATAAAGCGGAAATTATTAAATCTAACGAAATCTAATAAACTGAGATAAATTTATGTTTAAATTCAAATTTAACATAGTTGCAAGAAAACAATGCTAACAAATGAGTCGAGATAAAAGACGACAAATACTTTAATTCGACAATCGAAAGCGATTCGTAAATATATCTCAATGATTGATACATATCCGAACAATAAATTCAAGCGCATTGATGTTGAACAGAAAAAGCTCTTTGCCGATGTAAGTAATACGTTTGTGGTATTTCACAGTGATGAATGCAAAAAGCGACGAAAATCAATGAATTATTCATAAACAAATTACTTACGCTCGTAACACAATTACAATTCGTTTCGACTTTTATACACGAGTCGTAACATGGGATGTTAATATCCGTTGACAAAGTATGTGAAATTGAAAATAACGTAATGATTGAAAGTACTCCCGAGACACCCAAGCATTAATACACTTTTCATCGTGCTTTTCACTTTGCGTCGTCAAGAATAACCATTTTTTTGTGTTCATTTTTTTTTGTTCTTTGCAGACAGTAAGAGATGCCTGCAACTTTAGCGTAAAAGTCATGCAAATTTTCGTCCAGGTTACTTTTGAACTTTTCTAATATTTCAAGCTTTTTTTTGCTGACAAAAATTTCGACGAATGTTGAAAAATTGAGGAAGAAAACAAAGTTTATTCGAAAATCTTTTCGATAAATTTTTCAAAATATCGCTTGTATTAGAATGTAAGTCAAAGTCAAAAGTTTGAAGGATATATTTATTAGGAAGCTAATTTTTTGATTAACAAATTTGCATTCGATAAAATTTTACCAACTTTTTTGTTTGAACGACGAATACATTTTTATATTAACAACATCGATTTTTATTGGAAATTTTTTTTGTAATTCTGAAAATTCGGTTATTTACATGTATTTTTAAAATTCTAGCAATTGTCTATTGAAATTCTAACTAAATTGACTATTTCAACAATTCAAGTGTAGACAATAGAAATGTAAAAAAAATCAAAGATATAAAAAATGAAATGAATATCTTAAATGTTTAAAACACAT
This sequence comes from Gryon sp. ZL-2020, assembly GCA_022817425.1. Taxonomy (NCBI): domain Eukaryota; kingdom Metazoa; phylum Arthropoda; class Insecta; order Hymenoptera; family Scelionidae; genus Gryon; species Gryon sp. ZL-2020. Next base: position 13,594 of record JABFPJ010000656.1, on the reverse strand, counting down.
TAAATATGTACGTTGAAACAATGTACACATACGTAACTTTAATTTTAAAGTATTTTACATAAAATATGTTAAAAAACAGCAAAATAACGTTAAATTTAAACAAACGCAAAATAATGTAACTCGAAAGCTTTCACTTTACCAACCTGTGGAGCAAAATGTATTAACGAATTAAACGATTATTGTTTTAGTGCGTAGTATACTTTAATCAGCTTAACAACTAATTCCCAAAAAGCAAAACTTTTTATTAATTAGTTCATTTTTCAAAATATCTATATATATTTTTAATTTTTTCGTTCGTCCATCGTAAACTTTTATAAATCTGAAAATTACGATGAGTAAAAAATACCGATTTTTGTATTTTATAATCGTTTTATTTCCAAGTTTTAGTTTTTTTTAGTGCTGTCAATATCATAATAGTATCATTTTATTCGTTGGATTTCTAGTCTTCTTTGTCCTTTTTAGGGGAAGTGGGAGGGAAAATCGGAAATAAAGTGTATGCAAAATGGGAATAGACGGAAAGAGTTTCATTACCTCGAGCTCGTAAACCGACTAAATTAAACACAAATGTCATGGATCGAAATAGCCTGGCTAATGAGTTTCGCAGATTCCATTAAACATATAGACATTTTTACATAACCTTTTCGCATACATGATTTCAACGTTGTTCAGAGTACAAATTTCACTGAACCAAGTTATTGATCACTATTTGCTATACTTAAGTTATGGTATAATAAAGATGATAATAATTGCGGTTTAATTTTAAATGCTTCTGATGATTTTATATAAACGAGGAAATAATTCGGAACATTTGAGTTTGGAAATAGACAATTTGATATTAATTGGAAAATTGTTTTCATTGTAGACACACGAAATTAACACACGAATGTGATTTTATTAAACGTAGTTGATATTTAATGAGGACTTAGTTTGTACTGAATAAAATTAATTATGCCATTAGAAATAAATGCACAATTTAAGTATGTATTTGTTAATTAACTTTTAATTAAATTTGAATTTGAAATTAGACGGGATTAATGAAGGTACGAAATATGATGTTTTCAACAAGTTTTTTTTTCAAACGCATATTTTATTGAAATATTACGTACCATTCAACAGACCGTATAGTTGATCGGGCTTCGTCGATAGAAAAATATGCATAAATAAAAATACAGAAAAATAGATTGTGCCGAAATTTATTGAATAAACAAGTACATTTATCAGATGTATATAAAATAAAACATTTTTTAAAGTATCAAATGGAATTTAAAACAGTTGAATATACAGGAAAAAATACTTTTAAAATATCAAACTTTTATTATTTAAATTAAGTTAATGCTCGGAAAAGAACATAAATCTCGAAAAAAACAGGAAATTGTGTAGATTTTACCATTTTTTAGATTTTTGTTCTCGCAATTATTACGAATCATTAAGAAATAAAACTGATAATAATCTCTTAATAAAATTGATAGTTATTTCTTAATAGAATAATTATTAATGAAATAATCACAAATTCTTTTGTGAATAAACTTGTTTTTATTACCACAAGAATTGATATCGAATAATATGGTCAAAGTTAGAGTAACTAATTTTCGAATATAGTTCTATATTCCGACGTCTCCTAAATTTGGTGTTTCATTCAGGTACTTGGCGCTCTGCCGCAAAGTAATCACCATAATGAACAGCGAATTATCATGTGATTACTTTTATTTTAACCAAATGCAAATTTTTGTCATATTTTGTAATGAAAATCATCCTTTCTTTTCTTCTGATTTTAAAATACTAGCATAATAAACTAATACAAAAAGATTCAAATTCATTCAAATACATAATCGTTTATTTAACTTGACCCACATTATAACGTATCTTTTGATGTAGTTCTTAATTATATAAAATTGCGAACAATTTTTTAATAATTAATTTAATAAAATAGTAAATAACGTGATATTTAATGTACACTGTAGAAAGGTGAAATTGTCTTTTTAAAAATAATAATATTTTCATATTTCGTTTTATAATTCTGTAATTTAATTTGCTTCAAAAGGACAGATAGCACTTTTTATATATTATATATGATAAGAGAAATAAGATTAAAATATTAAATGAATTATATTTGATGTATTTAGTTTTAATATTGTATTTTATACACTGTAATTAAACTGATATTTTTCACGAATTCACCTTTTTATAAAATCATATTTATGATTGCTGAGAGAATATTAAAATCGTAATTTATCATTTAAAGTAGAATTTTTTTAGAATAAAAACCATTATTTGTAATCAACTTTCTTAGCGATGATTATCAATTCAAAATTCAATAAAAATTAAGAAATACGATTAAATAGTTTATTTATATATAATATATCTATTATGCATGCGTATTATATATTAAATATGCAACTTCAGTGTCAATATAATTTCAGTATCAGAATTTGTACTATTCAGTTAGTTAATAATTTTATATTTGCATATATTTCGCATTTTCTGCATTATCTTCTTACATAAAACATCAATATGCAAACATTCTTATACATACATACATACACACGTACAATTTATGTATCACAATTTATGCATTTCACGAAAATTATATCAAATATATTATTTAAGATTGCGAGACAGTAGTTAAAGTTGAAATATGAATTATTTCATGAAAGCACACGTTTGATTAAAATGCAATCAAATTTTCATATAATTGAATCGACTGTTTTGCTGTTAGAAATATTGATATTTTATGCCGGAGTTTATACATTTAATATTGCCGGTGTAAAAGCAACAAAAAGTTCATTTCACACAAAACGATAAATAATTTACCTAATAGAATTAAATAATGAATCCAACGAAATTTAATATCATTAATTCTAATGGCATGTGTTTCGTTTTCGTATTATTTTAAATATTTTGTTATACATTTTTCTCCAAAAATAGTGTAATACTAAATTCACCAATTTAAGAGGTTAATTACTTTTATAATATTATTTATGTGAAAACTTTTGTTTAATTAGTTTATTAATCCATTCCAGTTTTGAATACAATAGAATAATAATAATATTAGATGTTAAAGTACTATACTTTAAATGTGTATATTGTTAAGGGATTAACAATGTTTATCATTTTTTGTACTGTTTTTTAAGTTAAATGTTATAAATATTTGAACTTGTTGACAACTTGCAGTGTACATTACAGTGTACATTAACTTTGTTTCGTAAAAAGGTCTTTAAAAACAACTTTTTTCATTTAAACGTTACAAAAACATGTTTAATTACTTTACAAGTATTTTCTCACACAACTAACAATCATGATTGAATTGTGAGGTGTTTTCGAAAGAAACAAAGAAAAATGTCACATTTTCAATTATTTATCTAAAGCAATACTTAAATATAGGTTAACCAATACTTTGCACCTTTAATTGGGGAAAGAGCATCAAAGGAATTTAAGTTATTTCAATACTCTATTGTAAAAGAAAAATTATGTATTTCATTAATTCCAATAATTCTGATACTTTGTTCCCTTTTTTATACGCACATAGAAACAATTGCAAAAAGTTTAGGAAAATGATATGTTTTTTGTGATTAAAAGTAAAATTTTACGAAATAAATATTTTTGCTTTTATAAAATAAATATTAAAAAAAAAATTCAAAGAAACAACAAATGAAAACGAGAGTTGCGGTTTCTGATTAAATATTGCAAAATTAATTAAATATGGCGTTATACTAAAAATTGATTTAAAAATTTGGTGTATCTTCGAAAATACAATGCACTGCAAAGGGTTAATTAATATTGCTATATAAATCCATTATAATCTTACATTACATATGCTATAATGAAATTCAATAATAGTATATTATTTATCAAGGACTTTTTATGTGGAGATGAATAAAGTGCTTTTTATACCTGGGATCGGGATAGGAGAAGCACTTTTCCATCCTGGAACAGTAAATTTTTTTACTGTTCTGATTGCAGGTATAAAAAATAATTTCCATGTATTTAATAAACTAATACTAATCAATCTTTACCATACAAAAATTATTAATACTATTTCGCATGTTTTGAGATTGATCATAAGTGGTATAAGAATTCCAATACTTTAAACATCATCAACACGCGACGTGCCAGACGCACGCGGTAACGCCACGTCCTATTCGCTCGTAAAAGCATCGCGTATAAAAGTCATATGCACGTGTTTTGGTTTACGTCCCGCCAGTGTCGTCGTTTTGCCTCCCCATCCCCCTACCCCTCCACTTGCTCTTCATCCCGACACGTCCTAGGATTGTGTCGTATGTGCCGACTTCCGGTAGCATTAAACTGTATGTCCGTTAGCTCGGTTTCATTCGGAATAACGTGTGTGTGTGCAGGAACTAAGTCCAGCGAAACGCTCGTCTTCCCCAGGGGAGCTGGGATGCGCGCGCACACTATTTCTTTTCGTATAATGGTAAATCGGATAAGGTCAGTACGGATCCTAAAACTGCTTAATGGACTTTTTACGACTTTTCGGAATTATTAACACGAAATGGCCGACGGTAACATTTCGTACCAAAAATGTAATGCAATGATTTTTATATGACATCAAAGTATTATCAGCTATCTAAGGAAATAAAAAAAAATATATAAAAGTATTATGAAATTATATTCATTATGTAATATATATTTATAAGAAAATCCAATTCTTTAATTGCAATAAAAGTGTTATTGTTTGTAGAGAAATTTTAAATATGTTATAATTCATGCAAGATTTTACGCTTATGAGAATGCTGTTGGAGAATTAAAAATTATAATTTCAAATGTGAAAACAATGAAATGAAAAATATAAGGAAAAACTGTAAGCAAATAACTTTATCTTTGCTTTGCATGCACCTCTTTTTTGGTAGAAATCTATCTTTTTTTATTTGTATAAAGTGAATTCATGTAAACCATACTAATATTTAACTTTTGGCACAAAATGGCAACTATGCAAGTGAACTATCAAAAGCTCGCGTAAAAAGCCCCCAATTTCTGATGTTATCAAAAACTTTCTCTATTTAATTGAAAACGCATGCCGATTTGAAGGCCACTCGAATACTGCGCGATTCGAGTGTTGTGAGTGATAGGCTTACGTTATTTTTTTCTATTATTACTATTAAAGATAAAATATAAAAAAAGAAAAAAAACGATAATAGTAAAAGTAGAAAAAGCGAGAGATAGGAAGATAAAAATAGAGCGTATAATGGAAAAAAAACTTTTTATGTTATTTGAATATTCCGTTTTGACCATATTAGTGTGAGCCATTTTATTTAGATTTATATGATTTTTTTCATGAACAAATATGCAATAAAGTTTCAACGTACGTTGATTGTACTTTTTTCAATTTCAAAGTTTAAACTGAAATTCATATTTATTTGAAATGCAGAACAATAATATAAGATTTATAAAGTTGTGTCAATTTGGATGGTAATTTTAAATATAGAATGTATACAAAATTTGCAGTTCATTAAAAAAAATGAACTAACTCGAACAAATGAACTGTTATTCAAAATAAAATTCAAATTATTACGCTAATTTTTCATTGATAAATAAATTAGTTTGCATGATTTTTTTGAGGGTTATTTTTTAATTTTAGCTGCTAAATAACAACTTTTTTAATTCTACTCCCATATGATTCCTCAATATTCGAGTCAAACAGGACGAGAAAAAAACAAGCCGGGCGAGGAGTTCGATTAAAAAATCGCCGCTGCAAATGCCTTTAATGGAATTCCGCTGTGACTATTCCAATAAATGACAAACAAACAAAAAATCGACAAAAAAAGATTCTTTTAAACTTTCCTTTAATATCTCGGGCAGCGGCGATGTTTTTAATTTAAAACGTTACAACCACCTTTGATCCAGTTTTCATTAAGCTGGCTTAATCAAAAACATAGTCGCCGACAAAACGTTGAAAACAGCCGGTTGCGATGATTAAAAGACCGACAAAAGTAAAGTTTAATTCTTTTCATTCGGTGCCTCTCTGCGCCGCTGATGACACTTTGACAAAAATTTTCGCATGCTCGCACAGGAATGATGTGGCAAAACAGTTATTTTTACAAAACTGAAATGAAGTTCTCGCACTCGATGTAACTCAGTTGTGTCGCACTTTTGTTTGACTTTTGTAAAGCTTCTAATAGTGTGCGAACAAAATGAATCGGTTTGATTGCCACACCAACAATTTTGATCTCACATTTTTGTCAACTTTATTTCAAATCTGTTTTATAAACTCCACTCTAAGTACATCGTTTTTAAATACTTTTTTAATAGAGACTACGCTAAAAAGTATATCAAAGATTATTTTGTTCGCTACAGTAAAAAGTCTACCAATGTATATCAAAGATTATTTCCAACTTTGCATTAAATGTTCCTCAAGAATGTAACATTTAAGTTTCAACAATTTTTTAACTTCAATTAAACTTTCAATATTTTATAAGATTTTGTATAAATAAAATATAATAAATAATTTATATAATTTTTTTTTAATTTATTTTTTAACTTGATTTCGTAAAATTTTTGAAAATAATTTGTATTGTTGTATACACTCTTTTTTGCATTTAACAAAAAAATTATCCAAAACTTAATATATTTTAAAATTTAAATTAAAGACAATTTTAATAATTTTTATTTCAACACTATTTTTGATTTCATCCAAACATTATCCAAATCTTGGATGAATTTTGATCATTTTAGCTAATCAGAATTTGGGAACGAAAATGCCAGATGTCATTCAGAGGATCATCGCACGAAGTCGTAGTTAATTTATTCATTTAACTAATCCCCAACGCGATAGATAAAATCCCCCCGGTTTTGAGATGTATATTGAAGTGTAACCCTGGAAAATAATCCGTAGACGTAATCCACTTGTCACAATGAAGATAGCAGATGTCATTTTGTGTGTACGCTTATTTTACGACACCCGGCTAATTTCTCCATTAGCCAGGTTAATCCCAGCAAGATTTAAAAAGATACTGTCTTGGAATAAATGCTAACTGCCTTTGTAGGTTGATATATATTATGAAAAAAAAGAAGACAAAAAAAAGAAGCAAAAAAAAGCACTATTGGCCTTGGTCAGCCACCTTTTTGTTGGTGTCATTTGAGTTTATTTTATAGCCTACTAAGGTCCGTGGAGCAACGAAATGCCGATTTTATGACTTTTGCCATCATCCCACACACGGAATGACATGTCGATGGAGTTAATACTTCGAAATGGGAATCGTTTTTTTTTCGCAGAAGGGACATTTCTTATGATTCTTGCGGTGTTAAATATTGCGAATAGCAATTTTTTGTCGCAAGGGGGACTTTTTTAGTAAATAAATATGAAAAAATTTGCTCTATAAATAATACGTTAATCCAATTATGTTTCTTACAGAAAGCGCTTTCAATTATTTCTAAGTAAATTACGAAATACATAAATATTCCTAAAAAGACCAAAAATATTTTCAAATTATTATTTATTTATTTTATTCTACTTAATGAGTTTCAAAATTTGAAAAAATAATAATAAATGTAGTATATTTTATTGAAAAATGTCGTTAAATATTCAAATTCCAAAGTATCTTTTTTTGCAGTGTATTTTTAACTTGACTGTTTTTATAAGATTATTATGTCAGAGCTTAACTGTTTTTTTGTTTCATATCATGGATCATGTGTCAAGCGATACACTCTTGTTGAAATAACAAAGTTGGACAGATAAACATTTGAAACGTTTAATCTACTTACGTCTGACTATTTAAAACTGTACTACTGCAAACTGGTTCCAACTTTGGCAATGTAATTTAGCCTAAAACAAACGAAAAATTGTCATCCGTAAGTATGTTTGTCTTGTTCGAAACATTCGAAAGAAAAATTATGACAATTAAGGTAATTAAAACAAATATTTGTCATACTTTTAAATACTTTAATACAAATTTTCATCATCCATAATGTCGAAATTATTATTCAAATGCCATTAACAGTCCTGATTTTATACCGTAATCTTCATTTTAGCATCATCGTTATCACTACATTACTCGTGCCTAAAAAAGCTCCCGCTTTCACTATCTAAATTTCCATACATCCTATCGACCATTCGATGTTCATTTCCATTAATGTTAACGATATCAAATTTCGTCCGACCCATAGAATACTTCTAACTTAATCGATAACGCATTCTAAGCCAATATCAAAAGTTGACCTCAGTTTTTTTTTACTTCGTTTTTTTGCATCGTTGAACTTTTCGTTTATTAACTCTCTTGGGAAATTAAAAAAAGGGACAAAAAATAGGAATGAAATTTCGAAAAAGTACAATTTGCAATGAAAAAATTGTAAGTGTGACGAAAAAAAAAGCGGAAAATGGTCAAATCAAATTGATCGATCAAATTTGGTGTTTGCGGCGCGGAAAATACCTAATCTGCCACACGTTAGTTTATCATAAATGGAAATTCCCCATATACACAATCCTGGCGTAATGTACATCCTGTAATGTATGCGTTATACTGGTAGCCACAACCGCTTAGTGGCTAGCAGCGAGGTCGCTAAATGCGAATGCGAGCAACTTCAAATAGTCATAATTCTTTGGAAATAAAAGTTTCAGATAAAAAGTTTGCCATTTTTGAATCAGATATACTTTGGATAAAAGAAAAGAAAATTACATATCTCAACGAAATATGCATTTATTAAAAAAAAAAAAGTATAAAGAAGAAAACTAAGAACATAAAAACGAAACATGTCGAGAAGTTTAATTTATGCAAAAATAAAACTCAATTTCATTGTTGTTATTACAATGGTAAAAAATATTACAATTTATTTTATTGTAACACGAACAAATAAACAGATTGAAATGATGTAAACAAGAGATTAAATAAATGCTTGCATATTTTTTGTGGTTGGAAAGATCATATAACAGTCAAAACAGTATATTTAGCAGTGTAACTAGCAAAACCTGCTGTTAATGACAGCGTTACAAATATTGTGGTTACAATTGTGCAGTAAATCTGTACATTCACGTGAGACAATTTGCAAGAAAAGCTTGTAAAGTACTGTACTTGTGTCTGTCAAATTTACTTAAGCAACATCAGTTATCCTTGTAAAATCAGTATGCGAGAAAACTATACTAAACAGCTATGTAGCTAATTAGTCTTTTTTAGAATAATTTATAAATTTCATTTTTTTAGGTGTAAAAGCACCTTTTTCAACAAAAGTACTAAAATTAACCAAAATAATTAACTAAACATTAATTAAAAAGTAAACTAATTTATTAAACTAAGCATAATTGTAAAAAAACGAAAAACGTTTTCACTTTTGATTACAAAATTATACTCAAACATATTTCCAGCAAGAACCCGCATTCAAAATGTGTATAATTCTTAAGCTCTTTTAAAGTCGTCTATGTGTTATATATTGTAAACGAAGTTTATTTGAATTTATAATCTAAATATAAAAAAAGATACAGAATCAGTAAAGTCTTGAAAGAAAGAAAATTGCAAAAACCACATAAACATTAGAGCCTGCAAACTTCAATACAGTTAACTGTATGAATTGTAACTTTCAAATTACTCGGACTTGTGAAATATAAACTTCTACCACTCAGTCCTTTCAGCACATTTAAATATTCAATTACAACACCATTGAGTCACTAAATTGACCCATGAATTCAATTCATTCATTTTTGCATTATAAATTTATTTATCTAAGTAGTAAAAATATCCCAACTTGGTCGAAAAAGTCGAATTCACCATTGAATTCAAATAGAATTTACAATATATATATTTCGTCGTAACCGAAACTACTTAACTGGTAAATCCTCATTGATCCCTTAAACATTGAATTTGTGTACTATATTTTTCCTCTACTTTACGTTGTGTAATTTTATTTTCAGTATTTCGCGCGTGTGAATTTACATGTTATTTCTATTCCATTTTCCAATAATAATAAGTAAAATTCGAGTTTCTAGATAAAAAAAAACCCTTTAGACTCTTCATAACCCTTTCTCTACAAACTCCGTATATTTCAAAACAACATTCATCAAAAGCATAAATGACAATTTGAGAAAAAAGCCATTTACACCCACGCGCCACCCTTTTAACGGGGACGCAGAGACATAGTTAGCTCATGCTCGTCGGCGGTCGAAGTAGGTTGTGGTGACGAGGATCGATTCGGATACCACCCGGCATTGTCCTCTCTCTATAAGCGACACCCAACTTCCAAACCATCCGCTCTCGCTAACCTAGAGTACATTTCTCCCACACTCTCTATCTTTCTCTTTCTATCTCTCTTTTTTCTCTTTCTTTCATTCCTCTTTTTCTAGGTTAGAAGCGAAGAGACGACAGAAGGGAAGTTACATTGAACGTCAGCGAAGTAAAACTGCTATATCGAGCAAATAAACCGTCTACCGTTGATACGTCATTAAAGCGATCCGTCAAGTCTGCTGCAGCTTTATCTTTCTCTCTCTCTCTCACTCGCTCGCTCACTCTTTATATCTCTTTCTCTCTCTTTCTGTCTTCTCCTTCCTTATCCACTATGTTAGAGTGTTGATCCGGCGCAGAAGACGACGCTGTAAATGTACAAAAGAGACGCGGCAAATGGTCGAGGGTTCAGTGTTTGAAAACAATTCGGCGACGTATCGGCGTCGCATTTGCATCGCGACGTTGTTTCGCATTTTACGACGTCGTTACGAAACTAGCAGCGCCTATTTATGACACGTGGGGGGATGATGGCCGACGTATAACGGCAGTAGCGCACAGGATGGAAAACGGGATTTGATAAACGCGCCATCTACCAACGACAGACGTTGTTTTTCTTTTGCGCGAATCCCGCTCGGGTGATCTTGCAATGATTGGACTCATGTTTTTTTGCCCTTTGGTGTTTTATGCTGCTTTGATTGCAATCGCTCTTGAGAGTTTGTTGAGCTTGAATAATGGCCTCGGATATTTGAATAACAGCTGTGTTGTTACACAATTTTGCGACGAATTTATAAGAAAATTACTTTTCTTCCTTTTCCTTTTTTTCATGAATCAAAAAAAATCTTTTCATTTTGGTCTTTGCGATTTATAATTATTAACGGAAATCGCGAGAAATATTATTTAATTGAATTCATTGATTACGTTTATTGAATACGTTTGTCTTTAATTCGGCGCTGGATTAAGTGAATCATTTTATTGGTTTCACGAAATACATGGTCATATCACTGCACGGCAAATACTGCAAATAAAACTATTTTAGCGTAAAAAATCTGCTGGGTTGATTTGAAAAATCCGGGCATTAATTTTGTTATTAGCAATTGCGTAATGTATAAACGCATGATTTTAAATCGGGTGTTTAATTAAATTTTAGAATTACGGCTGTTGCGAGAAAAAAGTATTATAATGGAAAAATTGGAAAATAGAAAGAAGTTTGTAGTAGTTTTTATTTTTATTCAACAAGGATGCTCAAATATTTACACGTTACAAATTAAACTGTTTGACTTAGCAAAATTATAGGTTTACTTTATTATGTATATATAAATTTAGTTAATATATAACAAACATAGAAGCAGATATTTCTAATATACGCGTAATATATGAAAAATAATAATAAATCAATTAATGAAAAGAAATTTATTGCGGTTATTTCAGTGGGAAATGTCGGTAAATTTAGATTATTTTAGGTTCTAGTAATTTCGCTAATTTTCTTTAGATTTATTAGTTTCGTTAGTATAATGGAGCAGAAAACCAACATTAATTCACCGAATTCTCTTAGAACAATTAGAGCATCGTTTCTGCGCGAATCTTCCATTTGTCCGCGCTTACGGCTTGTTTCAACGGTTTGCCTCGCTAAAAGCGAAAATAATACCAAGATACTTCTTTTAAACTGAATTTCAATTTTTTCCTCGTTTTATTTTGTGTCATTCTATCTTGTTCATTAATATAATAAAAGTGGAATTTACATTTTTTATTATTCATCAGCATTCCTTAACCGTATGGACTAAATAGCAATAATAACTATCATATAGTTAATCTGATAAGTCAACAGCAAGCTGAAATTTTGCTCAATAAGGCAGCTCATTTTTCTTCTTATTGAAATATTTCCATGAACAACAATTTCATGTTCATTATCGAGTTTTTTTTTGGCAGTGTCTTGATTAGATACCGAAAAATGTTCGGAATGTGAGAATTTTCGACACGTAGTTTGCAAATTATATGAATTGTCATTTATTGAAAGTTCATTAGGATCATATATGAATATTTTTTCAGATCATTTTTTCCACGAACTAACGAGAGAGTTTCAATCAATAATGAAATAAAAATGAATTCCATCGAAAAAATTATTTAACACTATCTTTTTCTATTAAAATTGTTTGTAAAAGTATTTCTAAAAAAAATAGAAAAATTCTATAGATGATGAACTACATTTGCTTTCCTGTTAACGAAACTTTTTTTCCTCTAAAAATTTGGAAATTTTGTTTAAAATTGGAAATATCTTTGAAAGTAAAAATATTTTCACTACAATAAAAAATTGTCTTTCAAGAAACAAATGAAATATTCGGCATTACAGTATAAAAGAAATATTTAAATAAAGAATTTCAGTTGCAATCTAAAAATTATTTATTTACCCTCAGTGTTTTGTAATTACACTTTGCATAACAAATTTACATTTAAACTTTAGTGTTTGGACTTCATTTCTAATTTATCACATTTATGCACTTACTGGCTGAATCGCCGGTTTCGCCCGGGCGAAACTCTAATGGCATCCCTATGACATCCTTATTATACTTTACTAGCTAAAGCCCCGGCTTCGCCCAGGCGAAACCCTGTGACCCCCTCCCTATGACCGTATATGAGTCCTGACTAAGTCCCTGGTTCCACCCGAGATACTTCTATGGATCCTCTAAGGGCTCCCTATGACCGGACTATGAATCTCCTATAACTCCTATGATCTGCCAATGAATTCCTTATGGCATCCCTATAACACCCACCTCCCCCCCGAAGTGATGAAGCTATGACTTTTGAGAATATTTATTTTGTCAACATCAAATGTATACATCGTAAAAATATAAAGCCCACGACACTTTTGTGGCGTAGGGCTATATTTTCTAGAATTTTTTACACTTGTTTCGATAAATGGATGTCCTTATAAGGGCCAAAAATGGCCCTGATAAGACATCCAAATTTTCAAATTTGGACAAAACACGTGTATAACGACTATCTAGAATCAAGGTATGGCTACGGCATTGTTAACCATGACGTGGCTAAACTTGTCTTTGATTGGGTTTTGCAGTGGAATATCATTATACGAAATTTCGGTCAGGCCATATCAATGCCTGGCGTGACATAAGTGTAATAGGCGGAATCGATAATCAGGATGCCTTGTTGGAACCATTTTCGGCCTTATTGGGGCTATATTTGACCTTCTAATGACCATATTTGGCTTTAATAAGGCCACCCGAAATAGAAAAAAGCTTGACAAATATTGTCTTTATTGGGACCATATTTGTCCTCAATTGGACCATATTTTACCTTATTTAAAACATTGTCTGCGAAGCTCTTAAGAACCTACGAACAACCTCGAAAATAAACTTCAAACCATTTTTTCACAACCCCCTGACAACCCCCCGATAACCCCCCAATAACCCCTCGATAAC
>JABFPJ010000655.1:0-35597 GCA_022817425.1 Gryon sp. ZL-2020 | reverse complement strand
AAAAAAAAAAAAAAAAAAAAAAAAAAAAATAAACCAGCAGAGCTGTTCGAAATGATTATAAATAATGTCAAAGTATATTTATTGATATGGAAAAATATTTTCATACATTAAATAAATATAATAAAACCAAATTACTTTAAAGATAAAGTAACTGTTTAATAGAATAAAATTACACAAAAATGACTGAAAAATTAACAAAACAGAAATAATTGTTAAATTTAAATAACAAATTAAAAAAAAACTTCTTCAAATAATGGTAAAAATGTATTTTCCCATGTAAACACTCATTCGACTATATCCTCACAAAGAAATAAAAATGACTCAAATTTTTATTGTTAATTAAAGCGGTGGTGCTGGAAATCATTAATTTGCTTTTTTGCGTCTTTTTGTTGCGTTGTATAACAAAACTGAATTCGCGGCGAGCTTGGTAAGTAGCAACGGTTCGCTGTATAGGATAGAACGTCGAAGAGACCCACTCTGCAGATCCTGAATCGCGGCGCGGGTTGTTAAGTGTGCCGAGTAAGTAGAACATCGCGCTGCCTGGTACCAACGAAGTATACCAAGTTCGTGCGTCTTGCCCCGCTAACGTCCACGGAACATAAGCCATGCCATCGCGCCGGTGAAAGACTTTCTTTACGAGCGCTATACAGTCAAAACGTTCCACGACGCTACCGACCGCTACCAACCTACGATTCGATCAAGGATATCATTGTCTCATTTCTTCGCAACAGCTCTTAAGGATATCTTACATTTGTAATAACTCAGCATTCCACGCTAATAGCCATCATCCTAAATTGATACTTCATTAAAAATCGATTTTAATCGGCTGCGTGCGCATTTTCAAATGCTCTTATTTGTGGTCTTTAATCACCAGATAACATTTTATGATCCTTTTTATTTGATCCAAAAAGAATCAGATCCTTATTTTTGTTCTTCTTTTTCGTATTCACATAGACCTATTGTTATTTTTTAGGCGTATATTTGTTGTCAAAAATGTTTCTGCGTGAGAAAATAAGGAATTCTGTGTCAGAATGGTTGCCTATCATAAAATTCGTGTCCACCTGAATCACCAAAAATTCTTAGAAATAAACTTTTGTGCGCGAGAATCTAGGTGAAACGTGTATAATCATTGAGTTTGGTTTTTGAAGTGAGAGTTCCGTTTCTACTTAAGAACTGCTTTTTTTTATTATCTTAAAACATCAAACTACGTGATTTAGTGATGAATTTGAGACGAGAGGATTTGAATAATAATTGTTTCGTGACAAATAAATCAATTTCACGACAAAATAAACAGCACCAAAAAATTCGGTCATTCATTGGTTTTCTAATCAAAATTGAATTTCAATTAAGACATGAGTATTAATAAATGTTTTTAAATTGACTATGATAAGTTATTGCATATCATTTTGAATTAGCTGAAAAGTAACACAAGAAATCGAGCACAAGATCGAGAGAGAGAAAGAGAGATGTTTAGCTTTACGCGACATTTGAGATCGATTAAATGCAATGAATATCACACATTGTATCTAAAAACAAGATTCAACAAAATACAGGTTTCGTGAGTCTGAAAAATCCCAGGGTGAAAGTGAAGGGTGAGGTTCAAGTTTCATTTTCAGGTAGGCAAATTGTCGGCGAATTCGTGTGATTTGCATATTAAAACGCGTCCCGTTATAACAAGAACAATAAACGATGGCAAATTGATGACTAAAAATAAATACAACGAAAAGAAAAGAACAGAAATGCAATTTGCAAAAACAGTGCAAAGTTTGAGTTTTAAATGAGAAGATATATATAGTATATCAGGAAAATCTGGGTTTCGTTCGGGAAAGCCAGGTTACGCAAGGGGTCAGAGATTCGTACGAAGGTCCACTTGTAAGCGGATGCCGAAAAATGTAGGTCACTGGCCTGAACTGTTACATGGACCATGCAGCCTCAAACATCCTTCTCTCGGTTGTTTCATTTTTTTGAGGGGCCTCTTCAGAGTTCTTTAAGGCCGTAGCTCCGTTATGTTATTACACTCGATAATGAATTCGACTTTGTGATAAGAGCTTGTAAATCCTCTGTCGTAATTTCGCATGAATAAAGGTCTGTGTTTCTAAAATTAACAACAAAAAAAGGTTAAATGTTTTAAAATAATAATAATCCTTTGATCCAAAGCATTTGTAGGAAATGGGAGGTCAAAAGGGTACAAGAGACGAGAAAAAAGGCCGTTTTGTACGAGGAATGTCTTATTTATTGCACAAATGATGTTTCGTTGTGGCAGTCGCAAGACACTCACGAGAAGTAAAAAAAAAACAAACTTAACAAGCATATTGTCTAAAAAGTAAAGACTGTTGGTAAAGTAGGAAATTATAACACGATAAGGCGCAAACCTACACTTGGAAAAAACTATTTCACCAACATTTACTATAATTCATATTAGTCTATGCAAATAATGCAAAAATAATAGTTATAACGTCATAAATGATAATTACAAAGATAACTCCAGTGTTTCTTAGTGTAGGAAACATTCAAGCAGAATGTTTGTCTTTTGTAAGTTTGATCGCAAGATTAATATGAATTACGGTAAACACTGATGAGATGGTTTTTGTGCGTGTATTAACAACAAAATTGGAATACTTAAGTGGCTAAAAAATGTAGACCTCTTAAAAGTTATGTCAGGTAGGCACTCTACGGATTATGCGTTAACAGTACAATAATGCGGTTGAATTTGTCCCTCGCAAAGACACATGGAACGGTCTTTCTCTTGTTCCCTTTTTACATCCTCTCTGTGTATTATGTATATATATATGTATATATAAATACGCGAGAAACAGAAATTGAACTGTCTGAGGATCACGCGCGATTACTCACGCGCTTTGCAATCTGCGAAGCGGTTTATTACTAAAACACTTTTTCTTCTGCATAGCCAGCTACGCACTGGATCGGAAATTATGAGATTCTATTGTAATAACCTTTGTTACTTAACCCCTTTTTTATCACAAACATCATGACACGCATTTGAGAATTATCAAACAGTACATTGAGAGAAAGAGGTTTGAGTATCTAATTTACGACGTGATAATAGAACGAAGAGCCAGTTGAAAGCAATTCTTTTTTTCGTCTTTTCTTCGAGTATAAAAACAGGGCAATAAACACTGGCCGTTCAATTGCAAGTAATGAACTCAGTCGAGGAAATTAATCAGCATTTTTTGCATGAATTCGGAAATTATTAAATAAATTAAACATCCTAAATACCCATTTCTCTCTCAATGTTCTAATTTCGTCATTTCAAAAGACGCGCGTAACAACTTACAAACGAAAGTTGCAGTTAAAAGGAGTTAAGTATCATTCTTGTTAGCGCCTCGGGAGACTTATTTTCTACGAAATTATGATTATGATTCGAATTGCTGTTGGAATTACGTTAATCAGAAATGAGATCGTTCTAAGGGCCGAGGATAGATACTAACTGTTTCCTCGCCTTTTACAGATATTTCAACCGAAATTATTTTACAATACGGAATTTGTCAATTTTTTGTTGTTTTGCTTGTTTAATTGATATTTGTATCAATGTGCATGTTTTTGTTAAGTTTGTTACGTTTTGTAATTGAAAATGATAATTAAATATCATCCGAGGTTGATAAAACTAAAAAATGTCACGCTAGTATTCATAAATATAATTTACTTATAAAATAATTTTCAATATATCTGGATTGCTTTTTTATGCTACTCAAATTAAAAAAAAACGTAAAGATTATTTTATATTATAAAAATATAATTTATTCAAATATAAATGTAACTCATCTAAACCTCCAAAGGATAATTTCGATACAATATAACATAATTTAAGTTCAAGTGAAACATGATTTTTTTAAATATCTCAAATAAAAACTTACTATAAAATCTTATTTAAACAATTACAAACAAAGTTTTTAGTCTAAAAATATATATTAATCGAACAAAAATTAAAAAACATCTTGCAATAATAAATATCTAGAAATATAATAATTATTTTTGCATTGCCTCGGATGAAAGAAGAATTAAAAATTATTAGTAGGGAAGAAACAAAAATGAAAGAAATATAAAGAAGGAAATAAATAAGAGGATAAGAAAGAAGGGCTTACGAGAAAACGATCTGCACAATCTAATGTAACAATCATTTAATCGAATATCAATTTATAAATAATTTGCTCTGACTTTTTACAAACTAAACTATGTAATATTACATACACATCAAACATCTAGAAACATTAAGAACTTTTGTTTTTCGTCTTACGCAACAAGAAAGAATAGAACTAGTTTCTTTTTTTTCGTTTTACTACAACAATATCAATTCATTTGAAATGTGAATTTATGATGAATTTATTTACTTTAACTCAAATTCTTTAATATTTCAATCTCTTCAAAGACAGATTAACAACAAATTATCACATACAAATAAAATATCATGCACAATCCAAATTTCAAATGCCAAATAATGGTAGTTACGATCTCACAATATTCTTATAGCCAATATCGATAACTTAATTTTTATTTTTACACTTCAAGATGCATAATTCAGTGTTGTTATTTGAAATTGATTTTTCTGATTAAAAAAATTAAAATGATACTGCATAAATAAAAAAATGTTCATAAAATGATGTAAAAAATTATGACCGAAAAGTATTTGTGTATGATTGAATAAATAATCGTGAAGATGAATTATTGATCAAAGTCATTTTCAAATAACATCATCCAATTATAACAAAGCGATTAAAAAGTTATAAAAGGCAGTGAAAGAGGGAATTAAGAGCAATTCGCTATATTACAATAGTCTACATAAAGAAAGAAGGTCGGAGACGAAAGCAGGAATAAATAGATCTAGGTTTGAGATATAAAAATAGAATAAGACTAAAGGAGTACACGTAGATGAAAAAAATCATTGCGATCAAATGGACATTTATTTATCACCGTCGGTTTATAATCTTTAAACGCAAAACATCGTCAGGTGGCCAATAAATGTCATTTGACTTGCCGACGCATACTATGCGACCAAAGTCATTTATAAAGTGAGAAACAAAAATGACGATTTTCACATGTCTCCACAAGTCTTCTTACGCGAGAAGAATAATAAGCTATTTTACAACAGAAAAACGAGAGAATGAAAGACAGTAAAAAAAAGGACATTCAATAAATAAAAAGTGTTCAGAAGTATTAGAGAGAACTCAAGCGAAAAGATTAAGTACAAAACAATAAAGTGGTAATATCATAAGCAATTGAAAACTGAAAGAGTATAGGTACATGATTGTGCGAAATATTCGCGTGTAGTTCTCTTCAGTTCCATACGTTGGTATATAATAATATATTTATATATATTATAAACTTTATCGTATATACATATGTACTGTATGTACTAAAAAAATAATCGCTCCTAATAAATGTATACGCAATTTCTACAATAAATATATATATATCGTATAAAATTATATATACATATATGTATTGTATCTGCAGTTTATTTTCACATCACTTGTATTCGTACATACTTGTTGAGTATGTAAAACATATTTACACCAAATCTGCAATTTTTCATTTTCGTTCACTGACTTAGAACACTACCGTTGAAAGCACACATAATGTCGAGCACGAGATCGTTCAATTGTTGTGCAATTGTCATTCATCAGAAATCAATCCAATTCACTTTATCAACAATCAGTCATTAACGGCACTTGCTGTCTTAACAAACAAAATAATTAAACAAAATTTCTTATTTCTTAATTTAAAAAAAGGTAACATTAATTAGAAACATTGTATTCAAAAAATATAATCTTCCATGAATAAATTACAGGATTCACGCGCGACTGATTTCTGATTTGTGTAAAATTGGTAGAGCCGTGTCTTAATCCCTGTTAATCCGTTTATGAATTTGTTGATGTTTGATAAGGTGGGCCTTCTGTCGAAAAGCCTTCGAACAAATATCACAACGAAAGGGTTTCTCGCCGGTATGAGTTCTTAAGTGAACCTTGATGTTGCTTTTGTTAAGAAATCCGCGATTACAGATGGTACATCTGTGAACAGGTTTCTCTTTACCACTGATTAGGCTGGAATCTGTTCCATAAGGCAACGCTGTCGTGGGACCCTTTTTCGACGGATTATTGGAACCCGGATTGGGTCGCGACCGTTTTCGGGTATGTGTCGGTGTGGCGAAGGAATGCAACAGATCGGGACTGCAGGATGTGGAAACCCGTCCGGGTGGACTCACTGGCGGATACGGACTTGTCGAAGACGGCGTCTCACCGCAGGAGGCATTCTGAATACCCGCAGTTGCTCCCTGGAGACGCGCTTGCAGAAGCGGCGAGTACGAATGGGTTAAGAGATTTTGTAACGTTGGATTGTGCGGCTGCGGTTGGGCCGACGTGGTGGTGTAAATTTGATAGTTCGTGGAATTGTTGTCCTGGGTTTTCGGTGAACAAGCGTCGATCCAGTCGGCAATGTCAATCCAGTCGCGCGACACATCCTGATCATTATCCGAATTTGGTCCATTGTTACCACCAGGCACCGTGGTATCAGCAATCGCGGAACCAATGAGTTCAGCAATGTCCTCCATATCGTAAGCTGGTTCATCCTCGGGTTGTGTGGACTGTGGCATTTGTTGTTGTTGCTGCTGTTGCTGTTGTTGTTGCTGTTGCTTTTGATTGGCTTGTGGACATGGTGTACTCGAAGACACGACTGGGGATTCATAGTACTCTTGATTGGAAGAAGTCGGGGAAGAGGATTGCAAGTTGGTTCGCTGCGCGGACGAGGCTATCGTGTGATAATGATGGCCGGGTATGCCGTTGATACTGAGGTGTCCGGTGTAGCCGGTGAACGGTGGCAATGGTTTCAGTTCGGCAAGTGACTGGGCTGAACTCACGTCCACCGTGGGATTCAAGATGATCGAGTCCCAGCCATCGTGTAGACCCGTTTGCTTCACATCCGGTGACTCCAGAAAGTCCGCCGCTTGACTGCCCCAGGGTGATAACAACAGACTGTCGACACTAACGACATCTGTCGCCGCGCCACCAACCACAATACCAGTTCCCTGACTGCTATGTGGCGGTTCTACACCCGCGGACGACAGATGCGGTGGTCCCGTAGGTGGCACCGACTGGGTCTCAAACTTCATCTCGACGATATTAGCCTGCGTTTGATTGCAATTTGGATTTTTATTCACAATCCCGACCAAATGTGACAGTTGACTGCGACAATTGATGGATTGCTTTTGCAGGTTGTTACGATGATTGGCGCTGGTAGAAATGAGATCGTATGATGACGCGGACAGTTCGTCTTCCAACACGTTGCGGGGTGAAAAGTCGGCTTGTTCACCGTTTCCACTTTGGAGGATGTTGGCGCGTTCGTCGTCGGTGCCCCGTAAGAGCAGACTATTCAGCAGCGAATTACCGTAGTTGTTGCTGTTGTTTGAATCGTTAACGTGATTACGTGATACGCCGGGTTCTTCTTTGATTCGTGGCGTTAAGGATGATAACAGACCATTTAACGAGTTTGGTGATACACTATTGCTATCAACGCGGTTCGACGAGGACGCCACAGTCGTAGTTATGGGTCTCGATGATAGGATTGACGAAAGCACGTTGTTTCTCGTCGATGGAACACCGTGATTTCGTTGATTGATGGTCTGTTGGGGTAACGACGTGGACGATGACAACAGTGATGACAACAATATGTTGTTGTTGTTGTTGTTATTGTTGTTGGTGTTATTGTTGTTGTTGCTACTGTTGTTGTTGTTCACGTTGCAACGTTGAGATGCACTGGCGACATTCAGATTGGACTTAATTGCGTATGTTGTGACTGGTGCTGCGGAGTGGGTCGAGCGTATGAGTTCGTGGTGACCGAGGCCTGACGTTGGTGTCAAGTTGTTGTATCCTTGCACGTTTGTCGTTTGAATTGTGTGCGATTGATTTTGTACTTGTTCCACTTGGTATTGTTGATGCTGCTGCTGTTGTTGTCGTTGATAATTTTGGGTTGATAGTTGATGTCGCAGCGCTAATGATGGTGAATTCAACGGATAGCCGACGTTATTTGTCGGCGATTCGTCCACACGTTGGGAATCAGAAGTCGGTGGAGTATAATCGTTACTCCACGACTGATCCACACTATTGGCGGGGATGATGCAACCGCCAGTGGCGCTGCGTGGATCTGCGAACAAACAATGAAAAAAGAGATTTTACATTAAATTGTATCCATTCATTATCTTATCATCTATATAAGTATCCATAAAAAAAGGAAATTAAAAATTATTAGTAAAAGAAAAATAAATTAATCTGCTGAAAATCATTATAATTACAATGATAATACACAAAGTGTTTATTGGTAAATGTTTTTTCGTGTTCTATTAATTTTTACAACAACTGAAGTGTATTTTAGATCAGCTATAAAAGATAGTGACTATAAATATGAAATGCAGTGGTTGAGCTACATAAAGACGGATCATAGTGCAGATCACCTGAAACCGCCTTTCATACGAGTATAATCCTCCCAATTCAATATCGAAATTCCAAAGAGTGGCAGAGAAGAGAGCGCGCGATTCGAGACCGCGTATAAGTGTATAACGCGGCAAATCGCTTGAAAACCAGTTGAGAGTCAAGCGAAGCATGTCGCATGGCTGCCTCAAGCGCCGATCTGCTGATTATACTTGCATTGACCATACGATAGTTATGGCCAAGTTTCCATGCTGGTAGTAGACAAAGATATATGTAGGTATACAAATATATAATATATATAAATATCTATAAGTATATATCTTATATATATAGCTATATATAAACATGTATATGTAGAGGTAGGAGTAGATAGTTAGAAGATAGGTGGGCACATTGATATAGCCCGGTGGATACCATTTCTCTCTATCCCCACCTCTTTCTCATTCTTTCTCCTTTCCTCACTGTCTTTCTCTTTCTTCTTGTCATTCTCCTTCTCTTTCTCTCTTTCTCCTCGCTTGAGAAGAAAGACTTGCTTCCGTTAACTAGGTTAGTGGCACACTAGCCAGCCACGGCTGAGTACACTCGAACGATCAAATTGCTGCGTTTAAAAATATATTCCGTGATGTAGAGGAATGGGGCCTGACGCATCCGCACCGCAAAAGAAAACAAGAAGCAGCAAGAATGAAAAAAAAGAAAGAAATGAGTGAGATAGAAATGATAAAACAGATGTGGTATTATCAAAGAAAAAAAAGGAGTTAATGATTGAACAAGATTTAAAATAGTATATAAAGAAGAGGGAGACGAAAGATGATGCAGGTAGGGGTAGCTGACATTCCACGTGGTGCACTCAAACAGGTTGGAAGGCCATGGCTAAATTTTACATCAACTGGAAAAACTCTTTGGGAGTGCCGCGCGAAACTTTCTCTCCTTGCAATAACTCGTTGCACGAATCAACCGGAAGTTCGTGCACGATTACCGAAATAGTACCAAACTAGTTGGTATTACTTATGTATATGGTCAAAAGTTGCGTTTCATTTTGATCCACTTTAAGATTTGATATCAGCTTGAGTTAATTTTTTGGATGTAAAAAGAGAAAAAAAATGACGAAATGAAGCCCATCATTACGACATAGAGTAACCATTATGAATCGGTTAGAGTGCAATTTTCGGAGGAACGGCGAGTCCATATGGTTCGTGCCAACGGTCAATTGAATGGAAGATGATGATCGTTGGCTCGAGAAAGGGGCGCGCGCAAAAAGGAACATCATTCGTGAAAAGAAAGGAATTGAATTTCCGCAAAAAAATTGGAGGAATGAACGAAATAAAGAAAAAAGAGAAGAAAAAGAGAATCGACATATCCGTAAAGTGACGCGCTATGTGGGAATCATGCAAATTGGCTTTCGGTCTTCTTCCCCTTCCGTTCGCCCAGTTTGCGACGTATACGATCCGTCCTTGTTGTGTTGAGTCCGCAAGCCGTCCTTGTCGGGCATTGCGAGGGTCCTGGTAGGGAGGTCTGCGCGCCATGACGCTGCAAACGGTACCGTTATGCAGTGGCGTAGACACTCTGCGCACTTGATGAAAATGGGGGGGACCAGGATTCAGGATGGATTTTGGACCTGTTTTGCAAGACTACGACAATGCTGAACTACTTATCATTGAGAGCGCACGAATACATGCCCAATTTATAATGTATTCAAATACTTATCAGCATTCATTAGTCGTGTCATATTTATGTCTCGAAGAAGAAGAAGAATTCACAATGAATGTTCCATTACATTTGCATTTAGAAGTCCGAATTTCAAAGTCAAAGTTCATTTGAAACTTTGCATGAAATTCAATTTGATAACAGACAAACGTTCGTAAATAGTTTTAATGAACGATAATAGTTATGAATAATTGTAATAATTATGGTAAGACTAATGGTTAGAAAAAAAGTGCATGTACGTGTGATTTGACACGTGATGTTCCGCAGGTGACAAACGAGTATAGATGTATACTAAGTGATCGTAGCGTGTCTACATGAGTCACGCACGTGGTCTATACAGACAGAGGAGGAATCGTCGGATAGATAGAACAGGCGCACGCAGTGTGGACCAACTGGCATATATAAGTGGCACAAGGCACCGTTAGCCCGGCTCACTCAGAAGACCTACACACTCACAACCAAGCAAACAGATTTTGCTAAGAAAACGACGTGTATGTGTGTGTTTGTGGTGGTTTGTATGTATGAGTATTGTATGTTGATATATACAAACGTAGCACGTAAGAGGATGGCTTTCCTTTTCATTGCGAAAAATGGCGCGTGCGAATCGCCGGATCCCACATCGACCTACATCCCGTGCGACGCGACGCGTCACGCTATCGCACGTTGCGATGCCACAGCGTCTCTTTTGTATCTGATTTAACGGCGACCAATAAACCGCCCGTACTTTGCACAAAAATATGTACTTCCGTATTTTGACATTTTCAATACTTTTCTGATTCTTTGTTATTTTTCACCTTTCAGCAAATTTTGAATAATTTATATTGTTTTGAAAAAAAAAAAAAAATAAAATGATTTAAATAAAGATGTTTGGTTTAATCAACTGAAGTTGTTCTTTTTTTTTATTCTACTAAATACATGGCTGAAATAGTGAAATGAGTTTCGTTGTTATAAATAATTATTTTTGGAGCGACTATGCCTTTCCCTGAGAATATGCAAGTTTGGGTTTATGTATTTTCTTTAGTTACATAACATTACTTAGGTATTTTTAATAAAATATACGCTGTTACGCTTTGCTTCGAGAATGTTGAATAAACGTTGTTCAAACGTTTATCTTACATTACAATATTATGTAAACATTTCTAACTATGTAAGTGACAACATCTGTACAACGCGAATAAAATAAATCTGACATTATTTTAAGATTTTAAGACTAAAAATGCAATCTTCTTTTTAAGAATGCTTCTGTTAAATGAAAAACAGCCATTAAACATCATTGAATAATAGACGTCATTAACATATAATTAAATCTTAAACTTAATTTTCAATTAAAGCAAAAAATTAAAGTACAATCAATTAGTCATTCACTGATAAGATTTAAACTAAATTCAAGAAATACCCAAATAAAATCTGTTACAATTAAAAAAATGATTAACAAAAATAAAGGAAAAATGAATTCGAAAGTTTCTCATTAATTGTCAATTCATTGAGATAATTACACAATTAACTGTTCCGCGATATTAAAGACAAATGATATACATCTCTGGCTTTCCAAAAAATTGCAACCTTAAACTTTGTCGTTTTGTCATTTTTACTATAACAATGTTATTAAATAAATGAAAGATAGTACGTCTAATGATATGGCGTTTGTGATATCAAACTAAAGTCGACAGTGTGGCATCATTAAAATAAGCCCGTGATTGTCATGCTCTGTGCATCTAATTAATTCGTCGATACATTACTCAAAAATAATAACAGCGTGTTATTGAATATATTAGTAGTGGAATAAATGGTGGATTATTTTGTGTTAATTAGTAACATACTCGATGTCAAATGAGGGTACTATCTTAATCTGTACTAGCGGTATATTGGCATGCAGTTAAATAATAACTACTACCTTCATTAGTGAAGACAAACGAAGGGGCCACGTTATGTGGGCATGCAAAAATCTTGATAGACAATATTACTCTCCCACTTTGACATTTTGACTACACATTTTCTAGGTTATCGATAAATTGAACAAAAAACCTGTGACTTTGAATACACTTGTCCTACTCAAGTTCAACTTACAAAACATATTCAGATCACATCAAGATTTGTGAGAAAACATATGTCACATTTCACTCTTATGTTATACACATATGTATTCGGTGTGCAATACATATAATATAGGTTAGTGCGAGACACTGAAATGTGTGTCGAAAGTATATATAATGTGCTTTCAAATGTAATACGTTTAGTCCGATGTTGAGAGAGTCTATGATACACACATCTCATGAATAAAATATTTTTTCCGTCATATGTGTAAAACGTGTGTTATCGCATTTGTCGTTTACTTTTATCAAAATTCAATTCAGAAAAGAAGAAAGAGAAAAAATGTATATTAACTTAATAGTTGATTGTTTTTTAATTGATAGTTATCGTGTCATTAGCGACACTTAATTGGATAATCTATTGTTGTCTAGACAGTTGTTATTTCGTTTTGGAAAAGATAAGAAGAAAAAATGAGAAGCGACGAAAAAAAAGTCGGCCCGTTCATTGAACTTGTCGTCGCCAGGTTGACGGGAAATCAATTTAAGGAATTTACCGTTTGGAGTGGTCAGTGAAGCTGAAATTAAAATTTCAGATATGGGTTAAAGAACGGTCGAGTCCAATTTTAGTCCTCACGACTCCAAAGTTCACAATCCTCAGCTTCTTAATTACGCCGTTGAAAAGGCGCCGGAGACTTGAATGCGTGCAAGAGAAAGATTCTCTTACATCTTTTTTTCTTCATTTATTTTGCTTTTTCGACTGCAATATTTTTCAGTCTTACTGACATCGTTTTTGCTTTTTACGAAAAATACTGAATGATGCAGTATTTCATTGAGAAGCAAAGATGAATAATCGAATGATTGATTGGACGAAGACGATCGATATTGTTTCGTCGAATAATACAAAACGTGCGGTGCGTAACGGATCCTGCACTGAGAGAAAGAGAAAAAGAAAATGAGAGAGATGGCAATGGTCTGGGACAAAAGGTGTCTTAGTGAGCTTACCCAAATAATCTTTGGTGTAGAACCGAACAACTGCATGCCTGATCGCTTCAATGACCAAGTCGATAACAAAAACAACGACTAAGAAAACGCAAAAATGAGCTCCGGGACTTGCGCTCGAATGTGTTCAATGACACTATTAGAATACATTATTTCCAGTGGAAATTCATTTCGTTTCATTGTCTTGCATTTCCAATCATAAACAATATTTTAATCTAACATAAATATAATGTTTAATGTTACTAAACCTAAGAACAAGCACGCAAAAAAATAAATGGTCGACACAACAAATACGATGGTAAATTTTACCAAAAAGTGATAACATTTACCACTTTTGCGGTAAAATGTACTACAAAATGGTAGATCTTACTATCGTATTTGTTGTATCTACCATTTAATTTTTTGCGTGAGCAAAAAAGCCTAAACTTACAAAAAGATAGTTTAAATGATAGTCCTATACTAACTATTAAATTTCCTTAGCATCTGTCTATGAAATCATATAACAGCCAAACAAATAAAACAAAGCGATTCATAATGTCGATAAATGCTATTAATATAAAACAGGCAAATGATTGGATTCAGGTTAAAAATGTTGTTGCGGTATTTTCTGTGAAATACCAACATCAAAATGCAACGTCGTGCTTTTGCAGACTTAACCTGCCGCTGTTGCGCGGAGCGGTGAAAGTGCGACAGCTATTAAGGTAAAGGTTAAGGAAAAGAGGAAGATGGAGAAATTGTGCGCCCGAGTTTTGTTTGAAGGTTATATGTACGACGATTGAGGATGGTGAAGCCGCGCCGCGCCATTCACTCACGGCGGCCTACGCGAATTTGTTTTGGATTCTGCAAAAAGACACGAAAGCCTATGGGGCATAAAAGACAAGCCCCGGCTTCTCATTATCATATTCATCGCCAGCAACCAAACAAAAGTTCTACCCATTTACATGAACAGAGGCGTGCTAATTCTGATGAACCTTCTAATCCTTGTCCGTTAATCGATTTCATCTGGCCTCTTTTTCACCTCAATTTTGCTATTAATAACCAATATTTTAATTATAAAATAAGCAGAGAAAAAAGGGTGAATTGTTACTGGATTTTTAAGTTCTGACCAAGTCAAAGTTCGGTCTAAAGGTGAGTTGTGAAATGTAGATCACGAGAAATACCGGTATCCATTACTCATCCGCCCACGTGGTGGCTTGGCCACAAATCTCGACGAGCTAATAACCGCCGTTATCCGGCGTCACCGATCTAAAAGTTGCATCTGAATACCGGTACTTGGAGCATTGTTCGGGGCCACCTACGATCGTCGTCTGCGATCGTGGCCAACCTCGGCTATACATTTCTATATCCGCGATCTACGGTCAGTTGCGGAACTGACGACTCGGAAGCCCCTCCTCTCCTCCTCCGCCCCTCTTTTTTCCTTTCCCCCCCTCTCTCTCTCTCTCTCTCTCTTTCTCTCCCGTTACACCGGTTAATGTGGTACACTGACCTACAATCCAGATAGCGCGTTGTTTTTCCCCACCAAATGACTCTGCCATCCTTTTTGCCCCACCACCCGGAACCCACTCTCCGAAGTCACGTCTGCCTGTCCTTCTTCCGTCTTTCTCTTTCTACCAAACATCCCGACTCGCTTCCCTTTCTCTCTTTCTCTCGTTTTATCATTTATTTGTCCGTCTCTCTCACTCTTTCTTTCGCACTCGTTCTCTTTCTAATTCAATTTTTGCGTTAATTTCAAGGTACTATGATGAAAAAGTGATGAAGGTTCGTATATATCAAAAAAAAGGTAAATTCACAATTAGGAACACGAAAATCAATCCACATTCTTTTGAATAAAAAGGATATATCACGCAGGTGTCCGCGTTTTGTATGTCTTAATTGCGAAGATAACAGAAAAAACGACACCTAATGACCGCTATCTTTTGCACAATGATCTGTAATGATGATTACTGCGAAATCATTTTCTAAAATTCAATTATAAGTCACAAAATTGCGCCTTTTTTTGTCTGACCATTGACTGAAAACCCTTATTGAAGAATAATTTATTTAGTACGCTTTGAAAGATCTACCCGAACAGTCATTACGAAGTAAAAGAGGAAGCAGCCGTCCCAGAAAAGCAGACCTGACTGTGACATTCTGACTGGCCAATAGCGATCGAGCAATCGTAACGCCTCGATCTTGGCTTGGGTCTACGGGCTTGTTCGTGTACACGTCGGGACGCTTTGAAGAGAAATTTTGTGTACGCAATATCTCGGTGAAATGGTTGAAAATGAATTTTCCAAAATCTGCAGCAGCTAGCTTGTCGAATGAAATTTCAAGCTTTAAAGTATGCCGCTTTGGCGGTTACTTTTTTTCGGGAAGGAAAAGCCAAAAAGTATGACTGTAAAACCCAAAGTAAAAAAATGCATAAAAAAAGGAAAAAGAAAGGAAGAAAAAAAACTGAAAATGAGAGAATTGTAAAATGATAAAAGAGGAGTACAAATTGGGTAAACAGTAAAAGGGATGGAAGAAATGGGATGATTTTACAACGCATTCTACGGTCAGCTGAGTCGCTGAATGGTTATTAAATTTTGGCCCGAATACCGTTGCTCGGGATAAAACAAAACGGGTCCAAAGCGATGCTTTGTTAAAACTATGCCAAGCTGGGATATCTGATCGTGTTTTAAAAGAACAGACCGACAGGTTCGGGTGACGGTCAAATTAAGCATAGATTACTGTGTTTTCAGATAACTGCCACAGGTCTGTCTAATGTAGTCAAAGAGCAAAGACCTCGATAAATACAACACTGAAATGAGATTTATTTCGTCTACCACGTCGTCAGCGAAGGCTTTTAAGTTACGTTTGTTTTGTGCTGCTGACATTTTCGGGTTTAATCATTAACGGGACGAAATTTTGTGCGGTTAATAATAATTCCAACGTAACTGTAAATCAGCTTCAGCAACCAAAAATGTTTTTCAAAAAACGTGTTTTATTCTTTTATTCAGTTGAAAAAAATATCTTAACGTCAATCGTAATTACACGGTTGTTGATCGAAGGTGAATGAATTTATTCGTAAAATAATAATATGTAGTCAGATAATTATCGTGATTAGTTGAAAAATTAGTAATCAGTTCAAGAAAGTTGTCTTAGCATTATCATCAACGTACTTTCTAATTACAAATTGAGGCGCTTCTACAATGTTTGTTGTACTTGTACAACTATTTCATCAAATCGTAGTTAAAGAATAATTTCAAATTCCACTATTTATTTCAAGATAATAATTTCTGTTATCATGTATGAATGTATTTACATACACGCAAACAATAACTGGCTCGAAAATGTCCAAAATTGAGACGTAATAAGCGCATTAATCTAAATGCAATTACAATTTCGCGATAAATTGATTGTCGTAATGCGAAAATGACTAAGATTCGTGTTCAAAGTCGTATGATTTCTCGCGTGGAATAAACGTGCCAATAGTCAGCCCGCGCGTTCTATATTCCTTTTCGATGTTTCGATAAGGGATCTTACTTCGTCAAATGGTGAAATCGTTTTGCTCATCAGCAAACTATGACATTGCATCATCAAAACTAACTACAACATTTTCTTCTTTTTAAAACAATAGACTTAAGATAATCCAAGAAAAATGGTTCATTCTAAACGATTGAAGGATTATTATTTTACCGATCGTTGAGATCAGTAGATCGTCAGTTTGGAATTGTTGGGATGATCTTGGCGCCGATAGTTTGAACTTACATATAAGCAATGTGGTATCCAGAGTGATATTGTTGGTGTCCTCAGGACCCGTTGATACAAATCTATCCACTTTACGGCACTGTGTCACGTGTTTCGGTCGTGTTTACCGAACATTGAATTTTTCAATCACTGACCGTTTTCAAAATTCGCACAACATCCGTTTTGCTCTCGTTCTGATTACTGTCAGCTGCTTAACGGCGCGACAAAAATCGCGCGCGATTTCATTATAATCAGAAACAAACAAGAAAAAAAAAAACTTTGAGCGAGAAGGGGCGAGGGTTCAGGACCAAACAAACTTTCACTGCAACTTTTGGCGTCTCACACACCCTCCACCGCCTTCACCTCCACCACCGTCTCGTCCTCGACGTCGCTTCTTTCTGCGTCCCGACGCGTACCTCGATATCAGGACGACGCACTGTTCAACTTGACGAAACTCATCCGTGGTGCCGTCGTGCCCTTGTTGCTGGCCTTGACTCTCCGTTTGACGGCCCACATCGGCTGCACCACGGCGCGAGAAGTCCGTATCCTCCGACACCAGCGGGATAAACATAAATAAAAGACCAAATGATTGGTGATCGTCAGGGCGCACATTCAACAATCCAATTCAATCCCCCGAAACGATTTGTTTCCTCTTCTTGATATAAATCGACAACGTTGGTTCCAAAACAAGTTATATAATTTTTGGTAATTGGCACAATTGGGAAAAATTAAGCCACCGTCTTGATTTCAGGCAAACGGATCAAGAACACGGAGCCAATCGGGTGCCGATGGAGCCAATTTCGAAAAGTAGACAAACGCCAACCGAACGCAATGGCCTTTGGGCCCACACTGCGTCTTTGGCCTGGCAATGTAGCCACTCACTGAACAAATCAGTAAGCAGGTAGACCCCCACCACGCGCTGCCCCCTCACGTTGCCCGAGAATGTCTGTACTATGAGATTCCTCAACATGCTGGATGTACCTCACTAACTTTTTGGACGCGCAATTCAGGGATTCTAAACTCCCCCTCCCCAGTTTTTCATTTTTCCCGCCGGAAAAACCCTTATTAATCAGACAATTTTTTCGTGTCATTTGGGGTTTTAAATGTTCTTCCTAAATCGGGGGGAACAAATTTGGAATTAATACTTTTTGAAAGGGCACCTTTTTTCGTGAGATATTTAGTTTGCATGACAAGTCAAAGAGCCAGGAAAAACACTTGTTGATGGTTAGATTATGAACGGGCGTATTTTGGAGCGAGACAGGTGATTGTTGGAACATGTTCGAGCATTTATAAACATTTTCGGAAGTTCTAAGATTTAATTTTTGACTGCTTTTTTGTTTTTGTTCATCTAGGTCAGTTTGAAGAACAAAGATAAATTGGCGCTAAGCAGTGTCAATGAACAGCGATTTTGTAATTATGTGCTCATTTATTGAGTATCTGTGATACTCGTGATAAGACAGTTTAATGAGTTTTTCGAGGAAAAATTATTTTATGATTGCCAATGCGATTTTTAAACATTGTTCAATGTTGTGTAATTGAATGACGAATATTAATCATAATTAATCAGATTATTTGGCTACATTTTCAAATCATTAATTGATAATTATTAAATTGTTAATTATTATAAACAATGATAATTAATATTTTAAAGATAAATTGACGTTTTATATTGAATTTAAGATATTATAAATTCACGTGAATTAGTTTCGTTTTAATTGAACGGCTAAATGAAAATAAATTAATCTGAAAAATGAAATTATGCAAAAATAAAAATTTAGAATATATTGATATATTTGTTTTTGTCGAAATACTGTAAAACTGTAATTATAATTTACTATGTGTGTAGCCGTTTTAAATAGAATTAATATTTGCTTTTGTTTTATTTCAAATAGATGAAAAATTTATATAACATAGCCTAAATAGTTTGTTCAATATTACTAAGTGCATTCATTCCAACTAGTAAAATACAAAAATTTTATACTCTTAATCCTTTTCATTAGGGTTTTGGCAGGATTTTACACAGAAACAATTTATTATGCTGTAAATACTTCATAATCACTCTTCAAGAAAGGAACGAAAAAAGCAGGTGTACAAAAATGAATAACAGAAAACTCTGAATTCGCGTAAAAATACTCAAAGATGTAAACATTTTTACAAAAAGTTTGAAAATAATTATCCAATTTTCATGTATTTAACGAAAATTATTCTTTATAATTCAATTTATTTTGAAAAAAAAAAGAAATTAAAAATAACTTGATATTCAACATTTTCAAGAGTTTCACTTGTACATATATTTATTAATAATTAATTATTAATCAAAAAAATATATAATACTAGTGTAATTAACCGAAATAAAAATGTAAAAATATGAAATGAAATATGACAATATAATATGTTCAATAAAATTTATCTTTTTGATTTTAATAATAAAGGATAGATAAAATTTTTATAGTTTTTTTTTATATTTGCATAACCGAAATGATTTTATGATACATAATTGCACAAGTATCTTAAAAGATAGATTAATCTTCTTAAAAGAGGATTTTCTTTTTAGAATCTAGATTTCAAAAATAGATAGATATTTGTATAGAATCAAAATATTGATTTCATACTAAATTATTTTCGTAAAAAGATAAATTAAATATATCAGTTTAATTTCAATATAAATACATATGTAGATGTATAACTTTAATAGTATTTAAGGTTATAAAGAAATCTACAAGACAATATAAAATTTTTATTTAAAAGAAGAATACTAAAAGAATACATTTTTTACCTTTATTTGATTTGTAAAATTAGGCTAAATGGTTATTAAAGATTTCAGTGTGAATAAATAAAACTAAAGCTTTGTCAAAGAATAATTACACTGAAAAGTATTAGTCATGAAAATAACCTCAATCCTTTTGACCTGTTAAAGCCCTTTTATTTAGACAAATATTAGAAAAAAAAAGTGAAGAAAAATAAAAGAGAAATAAAACCTTAATATCTTATTTCATATATCTTATTATTGTGTATTGAATAATAAGAAGACATATAAATTATGGTATATTTATTTTTTAATGTTTATTAATTAAAATAAATATTTAAAAAATAAGAAAATATTACTTTTTTGATATTAAAAAGAAATACAAAATGAAATAATAAATTTTTCTCAATTGAAATAATTGGGATAATTGTTACATTGATTTTTGATTTCTACTTAATTGTTTAGTGTTACTAACAATTATATCACATTTTATTATGCGCTCAGAAGAAAAAAATGATCATAATCGATGATTATTATTAACTCACATCGTACGTACAATTTCATGGGAATGCTCGACTAAGTACGTCCATTCTTACGCTTTCAACACATACTTTCATGCTTTAAAAATCATTATATTCATTGGATTAAATAATGATACATTTATTAACAATGTAATATAAAAGTTTCTAAAATTCATAAGCGGTCAATTGCATTTACATTATTTACAAACAATTTATAAACATTTATTATTATTTTCCAACAAAAAAATTAATCAAAATTTCATTCAATTTTGGTTTAAAATTCCACATGCTAAATTCTTCAAGTTCAAGAATTAAGCCTTCGAAATCGGAAAGCCGAAAGACAAAAACGGTACTTCGGAGAGCAAAAAAAGTATTTCTTCCGCTATCTTACGAAACGTGTACCGTAAGACCCTTTGTAGTGTTGGCCCTTGCCCACTTTTTCACAAGCACGTTGCATTCGGTTGAATTTTTGGGACCACGTTTCGGATTATATGTTTAAGTTTCAAATCAGAAACGTGCTTTTATATAATTTATTTATAGATTATTTATTATTATTATAAATATAAAAAACAATATTTTCCTTCATATAAATTGTTGATCTATATTATAATTTTAGATTATAATTATGATTGACATCTAATAGTGCAATTTGCATAAAGTTTTTGTGATTTTCTAATGCTTAAGATCTTTGCCAAAGTGTCCGGGAAGATTGCCTCTTGGTCATCAAGTTGGTTACACTTTCATTGTTGCGCCTGGCACTACCACGTTAATATTGCACCTTCTCCATTGTAAAGTCGCCAACCACTAATTACTTATCGCACATATGATGTTTTAATTAGTCAATTAATTAGACATGAGATTTGCAATTAGATTTTTTATTATTTAGGAAAATGTATAAACGACATGTATGTTTATATTTTTTAATTATTTCTTCAAGTTACCATATCGTATCTGTATATTTGTTGTGATTTTAATATAATAATTTAAGTTTTGATTCAACATTTTTTATTTTTTATTTAAAATAAAAATGAAAGAAATATAAATAAAAAAATAAAAATAAAATAAAAAATAAAATAAAAAAGTGTATTCTACCTTGTTCTGTGTCAACATCCCACTCTTTTTTAATTACAAGTGGAAAATTCTTGCATACAACTGCATCTCCCATTTTGAACTATTTCCTAAAAATTGTATACAATTAAGATTAAAAATGAAAATATACACTCAAAAACTATTTAACAAAATTGAAATTAATACTAATTAAATGAATTATTTGAATGTTATAATAAATACTTATTTCTTATTAATTTAAACAATTTTAATCAAACTTTATTTAATAACTTTAACCCAACTTGCCTAACTCTCTTAAGTACATCACTCAGCAAAATTATCAATTTTTTTTTAAAAGAAGTAGATTAAGATAGTAAGAAATATGTGACTACGTCTTAGCGCAAATAACAAAAATGCAAAAGAACGACAGTCAGCAAAACGTAACAGCTATTTTGTATCATAATATTTAGACTTTTAATATAAAAAGTGTAGCCAAGGTCATATAAATTTACGACACAATTATGTGAACTTCAGTGACCTTCGTAAAAATCTTTTCATCATTTTACGCTAAATTGCAGGGCATGTTCACAAGGGCCTCAAATTTAAAGGCATCATAAACACGAGGGTGTAGGTATATAATATTGTGTAAGCACAAATGTCACAAATATAAAGATTAATAGTTTACATCTTTTACTATCTTTCCTGTCGGTCAGTGTTGTTATGCCCAAAAGATAAAAAATTATCATTTTTCATTAACAATTTTTTACATATTCTTTAATTAATATTTTTTAATATTTTAAACAATGTTTTTTTCATAATTAAATAAAAATAAATAAATTACTTTATTTTT
Organism: Gryon sp. ZL-2020; assembly: GCA_022817425.1. Classification (NCBI taxonomy): domain Eukaryota; kingdom Metazoa; phylum Arthropoda; class Insecta; order Hymenoptera; family Scelionidae; genus Gryon; species Gryon sp. ZL-2020. The sequence continues at coordinate 13,554 of JABFPJ010000655.1, read as the reverse complement.
TATTAATTTATATTTTACGACATGAACCATTTCATAAAATATTGTTTAATTTAATATAATTAATAATTATGCATATTTAAGCATAAATGAAATGGAAAAAATCTAATTTATGACTGAGTCCAATATATTTTTCTTATCATATATTATTTTCTTATATATTAAATTAAATTTATCTCTAACATTATAATTTATTTAATACAACATTGATACTACTATTAAATTATTAAATTATCATTTCTAACGCGTATTTTTATTTGGTGTAATTCATCGTAAAATTTGTAATAAAATAGTTTAAATAAGATTACAATTCAAATAAGATTTCCAAATAAAGATATTGATATTAAATATAATATTTTAAATATCGAAAAATGAAAATTCGAAATACAGTTAGAATAATAATATAAAAACACCGAAGTAAAGCTGAATAAGAATTTAGAAGCAATAAAAATGTGTGTGTACAATTTATTTCATGTATATATCGTAATAGTAATTTAGAAGTATGTCAAATTTATTTTGATTTCAAAAAAATTTTTTAAATTATTTAATTTTATCAAAACATTGATGGTGAAATTCAAAGTTTTCCTATTTTAATATAAAAATATAAATTTTTCATAGTAATCAATCATTACATTAATATTAACACATCAGAGTTTAGACTTTAGAAATTGCACCTGATTAAGAGAATTCCAAATTTTAATTAGCATAATTTGCATAAATATTATATTTAACTGTTTTTCATTAGTTTATTTCGATAGTGTATTTTACTCAAATTTATTCTAACGGATATTCATTTAAATCATATATCATACATTGAATAAACACTGATAAATCATATGTAATTTTATACAGAAATTTATTTAAAAAAAGCAATATTTTAAAAATTATAAAATTAAATTTTTTTAATTATTTATAAGCAAAAGTATGAAGTGTATTTTTGTTTTGATATTCTGTTTTACCATTTATATTGTCTATTTAACTCTTATTTTATACTAAAAGATATATGTCAGAATTAAAGTTATATCGAAAATATGTATAAACGGAAATAAAATGTAAAGTAAATGTTAAGTGTCACAATAAAGCAAAGAAAAAAATGTGAAATGTGATATTTTTAATTTTGTTTTATAACATGAAAATGAACACTTACATTTCAAATAACTGCATTAAAGCGTTGAACAATGCTTTGAATGAGAATACTATTATTACGCACCATTTGTCTAATTTCCGGATATTAACACTAGCAAACACGTGTGATGCACATTTATGTTTCAAAACGCGAGTCCGAAATTTTACAATCGTCGCACGACTGCGAGTTTTAAAGTAAATTCGATATTGTTTGACAACATCCTGCAATCGGTAAATTGGTTTCACGTGTCTTACATTTTTTTTCGAATATTGCCAAAAAAGACACGCGTCACACACGGAAGACACGTGGAAAGACGAAACACGAAGGACATTTTCCACGTGTTACTGTATACGGAACAGTAAATCACTACTCATAGTACAATAGAAAAACAAATCGACTAAATGTGTTTTGTTTATCTTAAGTATCATATCATATTTTGAAGTCAACATTATTTCCTAATAATTATATTTTTTTTCTGATTCCATACAAAGTATTTTTCCAAATAAATTTATGTCACAAAAGAATATGTTTTTGTAAAACATTTTTATGACTATAATATTTTTGTTAAAAGACATAATTAAATAAATTTGATTGAAAAAAAGTTTGAATAAATAATTATGTATAAATAATAAGTACATAAAATATTCATTTACGATACCCTTGAGTACAGTGTATTTTAAGTTCATTGATGCAGAAAAAAGGAGAAAAAAATGTACAGCATTCTGTCTATATGAAATTTAATGACTATTTTAGCTATTAAAAAGTAATTCAGAATACTTCAAGGCATAAACAATGAAGAAGTATAAGGCTAAAATAATTCAAATGTCATTTACCCGTCAGAAGTCAGTGTACTTCCGCTATTATCGCGACAACTTTTACAATGCAAACTATATAACCTTGCCCTATATTTAATGCTTTTTATCATCAGTATTGAGGTGAATGTTACATCTTTATGAATACAAAACATAATAATTCTTTATTACTTTTTGTCATATTTACTACAAGTGTTAGTTATTCATCTGATGCTTTTAGGTTGAACATATTTTCAGTTTTCAATGCTATAATCAGTTGATTTATCGATACAAAAAGTTATTGTATTTTAAATTAACTTTAAATATATTTTATATGGAAAAAAACATACGCAAAGTTTAACATAATATTTCCAATAAAAATGTTATTTTACATTAAATTTTTAAACATTAAATTTAAAAATTAATCATTTTTATACTTTAGAACCGTTATGAGAATAAATATATTTTGATTTCATTGAGTTTCATTTCATGATATTTCATTTCACAATCGTCAATCTTCGAATTGTTGTATCGTTTTTTGTTACTTTTAAAATATTTATTGTAATATTTCCCATACAAGAATTAATGTTTTATTATAATTCATGTTGAAAAATGATGTTCAACAAGTATACGTATGTATAGAAGTACAGATCGTATCGAATGTAATAACTATACTATTAAATCCTGCGAGTTGACGCCCCAAATGTTCTGTAGCCAATAGCAGAGTGCTGGAATTAAAATGGTGTCGGTCGTTGAAGTCTTTATATTATGTCGAAGGGAGATTCGGTTTTTATAGGATACTTCAAAAAATCAATATTTTAAAACGGTAACTTAATTATAATTTCATTCAATTTAGACTTACTTATTTTACAAATCCAATTACAAGTAAAATTGATACTTAATTTCATATTATATAATTACTTAAAACGTAAAGGACATTGTGATTACAAAATCAATTCGTAAGGTATTTTCAAAAAATTTCAATCTTTTCTTGTAAGAAAGTCTTTAAAAAATATTAAATGTGTTACATCTTGTATATAAATATTTTTACACTGAAATTCAAACTGGAACCAATTAATCGTAAGTAATTGTATATACGTAAGTAATTGTATATGCGTATTGGTTACACCAAGTTAATTCACCGAATAACAAAAAGACTGAATCTCAATTCAAAACTGTCCAGAAAGGCGTAACATCAATAAAACATGAATTTTCGTCTAATTTATAAATTCATGAAACAACTTGACAATTGCCTTTTTTCAATCCATTATCATATTCAACCATCATTTCGGTCATTCTGACATCATTTTCAACAGGTCCAAACAACTTTTTACTACCTTATTAAAACACCCAAACCATAAACTTCCGACCAACAAACCCTAATGTTTTCCACATCATTGTTCCGCAGATTTTCCACAGAAACCAAATCAAATAAAAAAGGAGCTGCGTAAAAAACTATGTCTACCGTATTAAATCTTTATTTGTACACATTCCTTCTTCAAATAATCCACTGACTCGAATTGAACATCCATTTTACAATTCTACCTTGAAATTTCGTGCTACCTCATCAGAATCGCATAGTTTAAACTCTCAGATTATGTCGCTTGAGATCTACACGCCCCATTAAGAAACACCAATAAATATAAAATTCGGCCCACCCGGAAACAACCGAAGAGTTACCTCAATTGTCAGACACTTTGAATCCAACTTTTTTTTAGTGTCCATTCGAAGACAAAAGCGTCAAAATATTGTGGCCTGAATGATTCGTCATGTTCCGTGCGACTTCCGTGTCGTGCTTTGATTGACGAAATTTATTGGCGTGGCTAATTCTCTGTTTTGTAGCGCCGCATTTTGGAGATGCTGACAGGTTCCTGCGATGGGACCTGTTGTAAATAAAGTTACAGGTTGTCTTGATTTTCGTTGTTGGATTTATGTGTATATGTTTAACGTGCATTCTGAAGAGTCAAATGAATAACCAAAATTTACGGTGGTTTGTTCGGAAGACAACTTTAGGCCTCAATTCAGCTACCGATTTCAATGAAATTCCTGAGTTGTTCTTTACAAGGGTCCTATGCACTTTACCCAATTCAATTTTGGGTCGTAAATTTGGCAAATCAAGGTCTATTGGTCAGTTGAAGATAAAATAAACACACAATGTCCTTCATCGCTTTTGGACTACAATATTAATTGCTTCTATGAAGTTTTACGCGGAAGTTTACCGCGATTATTTATTGCTCGGTAGCTGTTGAAATTTGGCTAAAATTTGACTGGTTTGATGTATAAATGTTGACTAAGGCTTGCCCAGTTGCAAAGCAGGCCCTCGATTGGTTAAGTCTGCAATTAAGTTTAATATTGGTGTTCAGGTTTACCTAATTACGAGTAAGCCTGGACAGGGCCAAGGTATACCCAGTGTTGTATAATTTGTCGTAAGGTTGGAAATTAGGCCGAATCTAGGGCCTAATCAGGGCCCAGTATGAGAATAAAATCCATACATTTCCATAAATACAGTATATGGGAAAACCAGGAGTCCCATATACATACACTGAGCCATAAAATAAATAAAAAATATTGTGAAAATATCATTAAATTTACCGTGTTCCTTAGTAAACATCAGTAATAATGATTAAACATTAAATCTTACGTTTCTTCCGGTTTATTTTAAGGAACTTTTAGATGTAAAATCAGTTCCAAAACAAAACAAATTTTACCTTATTAGTAGGGTATAATTTATCCTCACAATATAATAAGAATAACTGATAAAAACAACAAATTTAATGTACCAGTAAGATAAAATTTATTTATAACACTAGCTGAAGCCCCGGCTACGCCCGGGTAAAACTCTGTGACGCCCTAGTTCCACCCGAGATACTATTTTCAAATTTGGACAAAACACGACTATTAAGAATCAAGGTATGGCTACGACATGGTTACCTGGTCAGCGCCCGGTGGGACAATCCACGTCCATGACGTGGCTATATTTAGCCTTGATTGGGTTTTGCAGTGGAATACCATTATACGAAAGTTCAGTCAGACCATATCAATGCCTAGCGTGACATCCCTAGTGGAAAAAGTAGTCTGGATATAGTATGGATGTAGTCTGGATACACTTCGCCAGACTATATCCAGACTAATTTTTCCACGCGGGATAAGTGTAATAGCCTGTTTCAATAATCAGGATACCTTATTGAAACCATATTTGGCCTTATTGGGGCTATATTTAACCTTCTTGTGACCAAATATTTTTATTATTAAAGCCAATATATATCATTGGCTTTAATAAGGACACCCGAAATAGAAAAAAGCTTGACAAATATGGTCCTTATTGAGACCATACTTGGCCTTAAAAGGAACATATTTGACTTAAATTAGGACACCTGAAATAGAAAAAAGCTTGACGAATATTGCCCTTATTGGGACCATATTTGGCCTTAAGAAAAACATATTTGGCCTTAATAAGGACACCTGAAGCAGAAAAAAACTTGACAAACATGCTCCTTATTGGGACTATATTTGGCCTTAATTGGACCATATTTAACCTTATTTTGAATATTGTCTAAAAAGCTCTTGAGAACTTACGCATAACCTCGAAAACAAACTGCAAACTTCCTGTTGGAGTATGTAAAGTAGTTTTCAAAATTACTTTATATATCGCAATTTTACATAGCCTACGGCACTTTGGAGTATTTCAGCTAGTTGCTCTCAAAATTTGAACAAAATCGGTTCGGTATAATTTGCGTGATGAGGTAACAGACAAACAGACAGACATACAGACAGACAAACAGACAAACATAGATTGAAATTTATATATTAGTAGGATATATTTATTTTTTATTTAAACTTATTAACTAAAAAAACTCTTTCTCCGGGAATCAATCTCGTATCTCCAAAGTGTTAGGTCCCTGTTTTATCCACTGTACTATTTCATTGTTTATGAAAAAAGTCGTATCGGGAAACTCACTCATCCAAATAATCAAACACAAATAGATATGAATTATTATTATACGAAACATTTACCGTGCTACCATGGTAATATTTGAAGGTAGTAAACATAAAATATAATGAAAAGCACGCATTTATTATCAACAACACACCAAATTGTCCTAAACATAACTACATATAATACCTAAATACAGACTGTAAACAACAGCACGGTAAAAATTGTTCGTCCTTTACTTAAAAATGGTATAGACTAAATGTAAATAGTCAAGTAAATCACTACAAAATATCAATTAAATAACATATTTATTTCCTTTTCGACAATTTTCCACGTTTGGGTCTTGGATTCGACTCCCTATAAGCTATTTTTAACAAATATTTTATGTAAATGTTGACTAAATTCAGTTGTGCCTACTAAGGCCTCAGTTAGGCCAATATTCGATTTCATCAAGAATCTAAGACTAGGTCTATCTCGTTAAGCCCATATTGGAAATACCTAACTAGGTAATTTCTAGGTAAGCGTTTCAAACCAATGTGGTTCCTACAAAAATCTTACATAGGGATAACTTTGGTCTAATCTTGAAAGAGGGTGTGACCAAAAAAGCCCTAGGTATAGTTAAGATCAAAATTCTACTATGGTATATTTTTAAATATTTATTTTAAAGAATGTATGAAAAGACAAAATGACAAATCACAAGGTACGTGTTTGTATGAGAGAGTATTTGTTGTGTGGACGGGAAATTTGATTCGCACAGGTGACATAAAAAAAAGTCGTTAGAAAACGGTTCGGAGAAATAGCACGACGAGTGGAACTAGAAAAACGATTAACAAATCTGGATGTCGCGATCGACCTTGCAAGGCCAGCGTTACCCATGCACGTATCCAGAGTTGTTTCGTTTAATGCAACGACGTACGTAACTATTGAGAAAACGGTGCTCAACTGTGTGACACACATATGTGATAGTCGCACGAAGAATCGTACATATTAAGTTGTTCCTTTTGCTTATGACGATCGAAATACGTTTCTTAACATTTAATTCAAGTAAGCAGCTTTTATAGACAAACATAACGTTAATTTATTATATTAAGCAGAGAATATGATTAAGACAAACAGTCGCAGTGAGATAGAATCATTTTGATTTGTTAGATTTGTTTGAGAGAGTAAAAACAACTTGAAATTAACTAAGAGATAGAAGAGAAACAAAATATTTATGTGCGAGTAAGAACAAGATAGATAGCCGCAAATAGTATCATTTCGCGTGAAATCCTAGTTTTGCCTTAACGTAGACATAAGTGACGCTAGAATTCATGCTTAATGAGCGTGGCTATTGTGGAAATATATAAGAAATACATATTTTTAGGACACGGAATACGCGAACATAATCAGAATAATTATGGTTATATATGTTTATTATGAAACCGAACACTGAAAGTAATTGTGGAAATAAATGTTGTTGCGAAATCGCGCTATTTGTTATTCTAAATACTTTGATTTGAACAAATCAATCGAATTTAAGTATCTTAATGAATTCTCATTTGTTGTAATTCAACTGAAAAGTAATTTTGTTATTTCTGATTTTAAATTTAATTGTTTTAATTTTATAAAATTGTGATGAATTAATTGTTTATATTACTGGGGTAATATATTTATTGAATATGGAAATGATATTCCGAAATATTGTGATTTCAAATTTAAGTAGAATAGAAATAAAGAATTCTTTCAAGTTTCATTTTCTTATTCAGAGTGCGTGAAATATAGTTCACTCGGATTCTAATATAAACTTCAGTAAAGCGCAAAATAATACTTGAAGTTTGTTTGATAAAAGTTATAATAATCTTAAAATTTATTATACTTTCTAATTATGCGAAATTAAATATTACGAACATAAAATACACGATTATCTTAATCACATATTATTATTTTTTTATTTTTTAAAGTCTTTAATAACTTAAGAACCAAAGTTATATTTTAATTCTAAACTTCGTTAAAACAAACATAAAAATTTTACACGTGCAGACATCTGTTAGGATAAGACTCAAATTTTTGTGCCGGAAAAACGAAATAGTATGTCAAAGTATGTACATAATTGTTGTTGTTAAACATCAAAATTCTTGCAGCCAAGTTTATATTTTTCCTTCAATGTTCACAATTCTCATTCAATATCTTAATTACAGTAATTTCCCTTGGTGTACACAAACAACTGTTTGAACAAGCAAAAGGATCTTAGATCTTTCATCAGGTAGTATTTTTTCCAGTTAAGAATTAGCAGGTCAAAAGTAAATAATTGAAATGACAAAAAGCATATATAGTCTGTTTGTTTTCTTTGACAACAATTCACAAAGAGTCGAAAAATATTCAGAATGACAGGTAAAACTTTCAAGTGACTTCGAACTTTAAAATGTATCAATTAAAATTCGGTAGCTGTCTTTCATTATTAATTACAATTAGTTAGCTACGGGAAGAAGTGTTGTTTTCAAATATTCCAAAATATGTACTTTTATATTTGTTTTATGTAATGTATATATATAAATATATTTTGCATTTTTCACTTTTTGTGAAAGAAAAAAATGTGGACAGAAAAAAGTATAACCAGCTGAAAAAAATGTCTGGGTAGCAAACAACTTTAGGTTGATCATAAAAAATTCGTCTCATTGACTGATAAATTTATTTAAAAAATCCCAGACCAAACAAACAATAAAACTTGTGCTTATTTTTACCGAAACAAAAGTGGTTTCGATAAGGAACGGAATGTGTTTTTTTGTTGTTTTCGTCGGTGCATTATACTCAGCCCAAATCGTGGATCGCCGGGCAATTTCACGCACGCATTCATCATTACTGCGCGGGCGCGCGCAAGCAATAATAACATTTTGCAAGAAAAATAACGAAAGATGATCCGAGCGAGACGTTTTCATGAAATACTACAAAGTCGCCTAAAGGCGTTGCGAAAAAATTCACTCACGATTCCGTTACACTTGTGAACATCGTCGTTACGTAAAAAGTATATACACCTTTAATAATTGACTTCCGTTTCGTAATTACCTAATACGGTAATAAGACGATCAATTAACACAAGTAGAGAGTTCGATATATCGAAGAAATATTCATATCCAAGCAACGCTCAACGGCAATTGCTAGTTATTTCATCAAAATGTTTGAACAATCTTTCGTTTAAACTTTTATTACGCGAAATTACAATTCATTGACGGAATAATGAAATATCAGATCAAGTTAATTATGTTTTACGTTCTCTTTCAGCGAAGTGTTTTGTATAAAGTTAGAGAATTATGCTTCTTGGGTTTTGACTTTTGCGCTGTTCTATTGAGTAATTGATCATGTTACTTAACTCAAATTAATGCACGCAATATCAAATTTTATTTGAACATTTATGAAACTGATTTGTTTGTTTAAATATTTGTATTGATTGAATGATTTGCTCTTTTATTTCAAAAATAATTATTCAAATTATTCAAATTATTTAAAAAAATAATTAAGAAATTTTATTCAAAATTAAATATTAATGCAAATAATTTTATTAAATGTACACAATTATGTAATCATTATTACAATGTATTGTAATTAATATATTTACACACAAAATTAATAATTAAAATCGGCACGAATATGAAATGTTACTCCAAGCATTTGCATTTACTTACAAATATAATGTTTGCATTTCTAAGCTAATTTACAACAAGCTAAACAAAGTATTATGAAAGTTTCTAATCAGGGCGCAAACGGGAATGATATGTTTCATTCTAATTTCAAATTTTTCTTATCAGAAATTCTTGTACATTTATGTTATAAATTATGATGGTACTTGGAATTTGCTAAAAATAATGACTTTTCAGTGTATGATATCAATTATTATTAATGTGGAAAACTGTTTTCTTTCACAATCATTTAATTAATCTATTAAATCAATATTCCATTAAAATGATTAGACTCTGAATATTTTGAATTAAATAAATTATTTAAATCTTAGTAAATTTATTTATTAGCAAAATATTTTTTTACTAAAATACTAAATAAATAATAAAACATTCTGAATAATTTTGCAAAACTTTTTAGTAATTCGTTTTTAATCAATTTTTTGACCCAAAAAACTTAAAACTGGGATTTTTAAAAAAGTAGAAATGTAATATTATACGACACAAATGAAAACATCTCATTAAGGTTGTATTCCACAACATGTTTGCATATGAAAAAAAAAAGAAACTGGGGAAAAAGATTACAATAATTTGGCATGCAATTTAAGACCGTGCACATGGAAGAAAAGGTAACTTATGGAATATCGACAGGTTGACGAGGGTCACGTATATGGAAGTAGCAACAGGTGTCACGCATATCTCGTTGTGACCACTTTTCATAGGATCCCGCACGTGGAATGATTACAAAAAGAGGCAGTCTTTTGCTAAGGTTTGAGAAGTCATGCGGCCTCTCATAAAGCCCGCGCTGAAGCCTCGAAAAAAAATGAGGACGTGCGGATGGGCATAACACTCTTATAAACGAGGCTTCGGATTTGGGTACAACGAGTGCCACGAACTGGTCCTATCCCAATTTCGGGAGGCACTTATCGCGCAACCGGTATTTATAACCAGGACGGGCTCATTTTTTTTATTTCAACGCATGAAAATGTATGAAGCATCTCACTAATGAGAGTACTGCGAATAACATTCTGTATCACTTAATTAAATTGCTCGTCAGCCGTTTGAATTAACGAAATGTGAACGGGAAAAATATACTTTTATCGACGATGACATTTTTTCATTTTTCTTTTTTCAGAATTTGGACAATTCGGGCTAAAGACTTTGTGTCACTGCACATAAATACTTCACGGAAGCTCAAACTCGGAAAGTCTTTGTGGTTTACGTCAAAACCTGTATTTTTCGGGTTTTCAATAAAAAACAAAAAATGTAGTTTTGTTTCCTTTTTTATATCCTTTTTTGTCCAATTTATCAAATGGGCAATTTTTTATATAAGATAGTCAAGTTTTCCTGAGTACTGAACCCCACAAGAATGATTAATGCACAACAGTTATAATCTCGACTGAGTCTGTGGAAGAAAATTCGTAAAATTCCAGTGTCATCTTTAATCGTGGATTTTAGCAGAAATTCACTGAATTGTGTACTTTTTTTAAACGGCAAGTAATATTTGAGACATATCAAATTTAATTATCTCCGTATAACAGTAACTATATACACCAACCATTCACTCTCCATCTCGATTAGCCCACTTGGGAAACAGGACAAATCTGACGGCATAGAAAAGGTGGGAGGATTCGCTCGACTTCTATTTTAAATTCACAACGTCGGCTTTTGATGGAAGTGCGATTGTTCAGCCAAAGAACGGCCAAACACAAATGTGCTTATTTGCTTTGATATGATTATGCAATTTAAGGGAAAAGTCACGATTTATGAATAAATTCAATATTTCAATTCAATACTTATCTCTTTCTTTCGTTTCCTTTTATTTTTTGCATATTCTTGTGTAAAAAAATTTGTCGTAGATGTAAGAATTTCCATACTTAATTAAATTATGATAATTTATTTTACTCCCTTGATCTTGATTTACACTGATAAAATTAACCCAGTTTAATTTCTCTTCTAACGAATTGGAATTTCGTGTTTTAAGATTAAAGTTAAAATTAAAATTATTTCATATATATGTATATAGAACCCTTTTTATATACTTTCTATGTTTAAACACAATCTGCTTTTAATAGCTCAGAATTTACTTTGACCGCAATGCGAAAGTTAAATGCAGAAAAAAATGACGCTGCGGTCAGACTTTTTGGTAAAAAATAAAATGTGTAACAAAAAAAAGGAATGTTTAACAAGATTAAATATTAAAGTGAAATTTTCGAGATAATAATTTGTGTTTAATTGTCGTTTTTTTTTCTTCGTCAATTTTGAGATTTGCATAATTATATCCATAATGTATACAAAGACATTGTATTACAGACTTTATGAAAATGATAAAGTGTGCGATTATTTACGGCTTTATGGGCACGATTAATGTCATATATTTTCCACTCTTGTTTTCAAGTTAGATTGTTAAATAGCGCAAAACTGAAAAAACCCTTTCCTATGAGTTGTGCGTCTTGTTCCGCGTAATAGTTTCATTTCAAAGGTGTTCTGCTTTTCAAAGCTGGAACGAGCAAAGAGTACGATTTCAGTCGGAAGAAATCTCGAAATGAGGCTATTTGCACAAATTTGTATTTTGAGCATTGGACAACGAGATCATTTCTGTATACATTGCAATTTATTCTGCTGTATTTAAATATATTCAATTAATTTATTCAACACAAATTCAATGTTTAAGCTTACTTTAATCCAACTTTCAAACAACATTGTGTCTTATTTAAATATACACAAACATTTCTAATTAAATATTAATTAATACAAAATCAAAATTTAATGATCAATAATATGATCATTTTTATAAAAAAATGATCATAAAATTTTTAAATATAATAAATAATTCGGCGAAAAAGTTAAAATTTGTCAGAAAAATGTATATAGTTTTTTTGTCTTTTATGGTTGAAAAATAAAAAAAATCTTGTTTCAGTGTTAAAAAAATTGGGGGAACGAATTGCTTGTAGAACAAGTTACTCTTCGTAAACTCCTCCTATTATTCTTCCAATATATTTATGGTTCTTTTTATTTCACAGGATATTCACGGTGATTTCCCATTGATCCAACAACACGAAACTAGAAGTCTTTAGTCTCTAAAGGGATATCCGGTATTATTATTTGGCCAAACTGGTGTTATTGAATTTTGATTGGATGAAACATAATCTTCTAACTATCGGTTCATTTTCTCGCTTCGGAATATTAAATTGGTGGTTTTACAGATCAAAGACCATTGAGAGATAAATATAATAGTCCGAAAATATTTGTGTTACCTTTTGGAATTAAAAAGGATTTAATGATTTTGTAAAGTCGAACAAATATGACATTTAACCCATTTATTGACGTTTACATAATTTAAGTTACATCATAAAGTCTATGTATGGATTTAAAAAGCTTTATCAATTGTGATATTTTGTTTTACAATATTAATAATAATAATACAAAAATAGTTCACTTGTTAATGTTATTGACATATATATGCAGCATAAATACTAATCATAAGATAAAAATAAAAATGACTAAATAATTGTTAATTAATTATTTATTGTTGTCTAGAATAATGTAAAACTTAAATTGTTTTTTAACTATGTTTACTTATATTTGAAATGATAAATGATTGAAGTAACTTATATCGAATAAGATAATCAATATTTGTGTATTTTATTAGAGAGGCGCCAGAAGTAAAGTGTCTTATAATAAGTTCATATATATTTCTATTAAGTACATACGGTTTTGCAATTTAAATTAATTTTCATATAATATTAAATTAACAGTTCATAGCATAAGCAACGAATTTCAAAAATTATATTATGTTCTGCAACGTCGAAATAAAATGCATAATAATTATATATTAATTAATTTAATTTTTTTTTAATATTTAATAAATGTAGTACTTTCAGAATAAAAAAATATTTTAAACTTCTATTATAAAACAAAGTACAATACGCATAAATGTATCAATCAATACAATTTGCTAAATCTAAACCTAAATTAATTCAGTTAAACTCAATAAATCCGTCACCTAGTGTCGCGCACAAAAGCGGTAATTAAAGTGACGAGTCAATGAAAAAA